>BMAU01001920.1:0-23998 GCA_019973935.1 Trichonephila clavipes | reverse complement strand
AAAAAAATGATTTTCGAACGAAAACGAAAATTAGATTTAACGGGTGCCAGCGAAATGAATCGCTTATACCCAAATTCGCGGAGAGAAAGTGGCAATGAAAAACGATATCTGAATACACCCCCGCAGGGGGAGGATGGAGGAAGAAGCGGCCAGGCGAAAACGAGAAAATATACGTTACGCGGGCAGGAATGGAGGAGCGCAAGGAAGGGGGGCTTAACAGCCCCAAAACGCGTTCGAGGAGCACCAAAACGCAATCGGAATAGAGAAGCTGCGGGGATTTTTTTTTTGCAGCTGGATGAATAAGAGGATGGAGACTGCAAGACAGAACTTGCAGCCGGAACAATCGTGGAATTGAAGCAGGAGCCAGCTCAGAAAAAAAAAAAATGATTTTCGGAACGGAAATTAGAATTTTCAGGTGCCAACGCCGAAGGCGTTTATACCTAGTATGAGAAGAAAAGGAAATCCATGATGAAATAATAAAAATCAACAACCCCTCAAAAGGAGGGGGAATGAACGAGATGCCTACTACGCCAACCGAACGAGCTGGGTTAACACCCAGAAACAGGTTGGTGACGTAGTGGCATGAATGAAGGGAAGGACCAGGAAGAAAATCCATCGTCAAAAGATGTACATGGAGGGGGAGGTGACAGCCAGAACTGACCCTATTTCGATTTGCAGTAGAGCATTTGATGTTGTAGATGTTTGAAATTAATGTGTATTTGTTGAGTTACGGCGGTTTGAGCGGTAGCTGCCATTTTGCTGTGGCATAGGCGTATTTCAATTTAGGATGTGGATAAGTGAACATTGTTTGTGCTCGAATTATTGGATTGTCGTGATTTTCAATAGATCTGAAAACATTCCTAGCTAACTTAGTAATGTAACTAGAAATCGGCTCCATGTGTAGGTCGTAGTGAATAACATCATTTCTAACGTACCAAGGCGCGTTAGTGATGAGTCGGAGTATTTTGTTTTGGATAACTTGGATTTTTTTTTCATGTATGGCAGCCGCTGCTCCCCAGACAGGAGAAGCGTATGTTATAATTGGGTGCAGAACTTGCTTGTATAGAATGACTTTGTTTTCAAGGGAAAGTGGAGAATTCCTCCCTACAAGGGAGATAGCTAAATGAATTCTCCCCAGAATTTTTCTGAGAGACAGTCGATATGCTTTTTGTAAGTTAAGCGGCTATCCATGTGTAGACCCAAGTAACGAACTACCGAGACCCACTGTATGTTGTCTTCAAAAGAGTGAGTTGAAAAGGGGGATCAATAACTCCCCATTTTCTGAATATAATTGCTTGAGACTTGTCAACATTAATTGCAATTCTCCATTGTGTGAGCCAATCTTGTAACTTGTCAAGGAAGTTTTGCATGTTTTTAAGTGTGTATTTGAGCTGGGTACCTTGCGTAAGCATGGCGGAATCATCCGCGAACAGGCAAGTACTGACGGTGGGGTGTTCTGGGAAGTCGTGTGTGTAAATGTTGTATAAACTGGGGGACAGGGAACTACCCTGGGGGTTCCACTTTGAATAAGTCCATTAGTAGAAAGTGTGTTATTTACACGGACTCTCACTCGGAATGAACGATCGAAACGAAAACGAAAATTAGATTTAACGGGTGCCAGCGAAATAAATCGCTTATACCCAAATTCGCGGAGAGAAAGTGGCAATGAAAATCAATATCTGAATACACTCTCCCGCAGGGGGAGGATGGAGGAAGAAGCGGCCAGACGAAAACGAGATAAAAATACGTTACGCGGGCAGGAGTGGAGGAGCGCAAGGAAGGGGGGGGGCTTAACAGCCCCAAAAACGCGTTCGAGGAGCACCAAGACGCAATCGGAATAGAGAAGCTGCGGAATTTTTTTGTTTTTTTTCTTTTTGCAGCTGGAATGAATAAGAGGATGGAGACTGCAAGACAGAACTTGCAGCCGGAACAATCGTGGAATTGAAGCAGGAGCCAGCTTTAATCACTGATCCCAATTTTGATGTAGGCAAATGCATTTAAATGTTGTTAAGTGTAGCAATTAAGTATTATTGTTGTAATTACGGCGGTTTTAAGGGCAGGTTCCATTTTGTCGTTTTATAAGCAAAATTTATTTTAGCATGAGGATACGTGAAAAGTGTTTGTGCTTTAATTATAGGATTGTTATGATTTTGAATAGAAGTAAAAACATTTCTAGAAGTTCTAGTGATGTAATTAACTATCGCCTCCATGTGTAAGTCGTCATGGATGACACTATTTCTAACGTACCAAAGTGCGTTAGCAATGATTCTGAGAATTTTGTTTTGAATAATTTGAATGCGTTTAGTGTGGGTCGGGGCCGCGGCCCCCAAATGGGGGACTCATACGTTATTGTTGGACGCAAAATTTGCTTGTACAGTATAAATTTATTTTCAAGGGAGAGAGGAGAGCTTCTCCCAATAAGGGAGATAGCTAACACTATTCTACCCCAGAATTTGTCTGAAAGATAGTCAATATGATTCTTGTAAGTTAGGCGACTATCGAGATATAAGCCCAAGTAACGAACGACCGGGACCCACAGAATGTTGTCATCAAAAAGAGTGAGTTCAGTTTGGGGTCAATGACGCCCCATTTCCTGAAAACAATGGCTTGTGTTTTTTCTACATTAATAGCTATTCTCCAATCTGTCAACCATTTCTCTAGTTTGACGAGGAATTGTTGCATAGTTTTAATTGTGTACTTGAGATTGACACCCTGAGTGAGCGCCGCCGTGTCATCTGCGAAAAGACATGTACTGACAGTGTGGTGATCTGGAAAGTCATATGTGAATATGTTGTAAAGATACGGGGATAGTACCGAACCCCGCGGGGTACCACTTTGACAAAACCCGTTTCAGAGAATGTGTTATTTACACGAACCCGGAAGGTTCTGTTGTGTAAATAATTGTGAATAATTTTAATTAAATAAGCAGGGAATTTGAGTTTTATCATTTTGTAAGTTAGGCCATCATGCCACATTTTGTCGAATGCCCTTTTGACATCCAAAAAGACACCTACAGTGTATAATTTGCTAGCGAAGCCTTCATTTATAATATTAGTGGCACGTATTAATTGCTGCAGCGTAGAATGGCCCTCCCGGAAACCGCATTGTTCCGGGGAATACAGTCTATGGCTTTGCAGTGAGTTTTAATCCTGTTTAAAATTATTCTTTCGAAAATCTTAGCAGTGGTGTTTAATAATGAGATCGGCCTATAATTTTGACTAAACTTATGATCCTGATTTGGCTTGGGCAACATGACTACATTTTGCTATTTTCCACTGTGTAGGAAAGTGGCAGTTAATGAGGCATCTATTGTAAATTTTAGTTAAATGTGTGATAGCATTAATAGGAAGATATTTTAAAGCTATATTTGGAATCTGATCTGGGCCGGGTGACTTCCTATTAGGTAATTTTTTAATGATGCCTCGTACTTCTAAGGGCGAAGTGAGGGGAGGTGTAAGTGTGTTGAAGTTGTCAAAATAGTGAGTCACTAAACTTTCGACTTCTTCAATTTTGTCGTCACTATATGGTTCAGCATTTTCTTGAAAAGTGACTTCTAGTGTGTCTTTGAAAGCCTCCGCTTTTTCGAAATCAGAGAAAGCCATACCACTCGGACCGTGGAGAGGTGGTATGACAGTATATTTTTTAGTAATTCTTTTATGCAAATTATAAAGAGAATTATCTTCAACATTTAACGAGGAAAGAAGGTTTTTCCAGGTCCTGTTTTTATGTTCGTTGATTTCGATCCTAATCTGCCTAACGAGAGCATTCACTTCCCTTTTATAGAGGGGGTATCTTGTATTGTTCCAAAGCTTACGGAATCTGTTTTTAGTTTTAATGAGCTCTCTAATATTAATAGGAAGGCGGAGGTGTGAAGTTTTGGAAATTCTAGTGGATGTGGAAGTATTAATAGCATCCGAGATCATGTTGCTGAAATTTTGAACGGCCTGGTCCAAATTATCTATCGTAGGATTTCCTGGCACGTTGTAGTGAAGTATTTCTTGAAACTTAATCCAGTTAGTAGTTTTAAGAGTTTGAAGTAAAGGTGGTAATTGACAGTTAGTTACGAAGTCGAAAATAACTGGATTGTGATCACTGCTAAGTTCATTTACAGTAAAAACATTAGAGTGTGAGAAATTAGCTGCAAAGCCGATGTCAATAATAGTGCTTGGAGCGTTGTGGTTGAAATGTGTTGGAGTGTCTGGTGCGATAATATCAATAGCTGAGGCTACAGCCCAATTGCTAAGAACATTACCATTGGCATTGCTTCTCCCTGGGTTCCAACTCGAGTGTTTAGCGTTAAAATCTCCAAAGAGAAAGGTTCTATTATTATGTGTGAGAATAGCATCGAGTTCCGTAACATTAATGGAGCCGTGTGGATGTCTATAGATACACGCCATAGTGATTTTGGTGTTGTTACCTAGTTGAATAATTACCGTTGTATTTTCAAACGTGTTTGAAGTAATAAGGATGGCGTGGTGCTTAATGCAATTTTTACAAAAATGGCAGTGCCCCCGCCTCTGTGTGTGAGCCTATCACTTCTGTGACAAGTGTAATTTGGAATGCTAATTCGGTCCGGAGGACGAAGATGTGTTTCTTGGATCCCGATTAAGTCGGGGTTATGAAAATGATGCTTTCTTTGAGTTCTTCTAAATTCTTTTAACACCATTGGCATTCCAACTGTAAACTCTAAGAGTGTTACTATTAAACGCGCGAATGAACGATCGGAGAGAAAACTATGAATGGACTTGATCAGGGGGAGGAAGCAAGTCGTATGGAGCTTGATTAGTAAGCCATCATGCCAAATTTTATCGAAGGCTTTGGCTATGTCCAGAAAAAGTATACCCGTGGCCTCGTGCTTGGCAAAGCCACTGTGAATCAACCCGTTACTCTGAGCAGTTGATGAACTGTCGAGCACTTGGGTCGAAAACCGCACTGCTGAGGAATAATAAAATTAAAAGCAGCGCAGTGTTGATTCAGACGTTGCAAAAGCACAAATTCGTATACTTTGCTCAAACAAGAAAGTAATGAGATTGGACGGTAGTTAGAGGGTAAAGCCGAATCTTTATCCGGCTTTAGGATAGGAATGACCACGGCAGTTTTCCAAGAATTTGGGAAATAGCTATTTTTAAAAAGTTGATTTATCAACAGAGTGATAAATAGAAGGAATTTAAGGGGGAGGTTTTTAATCATACGATTAGAAATCTGATCAAGTCCGGGGGATTTCCGGGGCTTGAGTCTCTGTACGTAAGATAAGACTTCCGTTGGAGTGGTCGGTTCAATTTCTTGAACGTGTGGGTATTGATGAAGTTATTAACTTCATCGTGTATGCGTTGGTCGAAAAGTTCTCGACCAGCGACGTGGTTGGGTTCGAATTGTTCTTGCAAACTGTCTGCGATAACCTCCGCCTTTTCAATAGGGGTTATCGCGATACTGCCAAGTGCCCCTTTCAAGGGGGGAATGGAATGAAAAGGCTTACGTAACAGAGAGGATTTCCTCCAAAGAGTGTTGTCAATGGGCGATAACGCCTCTATGTGCTTTTCCCACTGGACGCGGGAATATGCTTGGATATCCTTTGCTATCTCACGACTGAGGGTACGGAATTGAGAATAAATACTAGGACACCTAGTTCTTTGCCAAAATTTCCGTAACCTGTTTCGTTGATAAATTTTGAATTTAATCTCGGGGGAGAGGATTTTCGAGCATTATTAAATTTTGGTTTTGAGGCCTCAACGAAAGCCTCAGTGAAATTTTGATTGAGTTCAGAAATAGCTAACTCAATATTATCATTGCTGGTGAGCTCAACAGTGGGGAGGGGTTTCTTATTAAGAGCAAATTTAAAATTAAACCAATTTGTTGAAAGTTGCTCTGGATTTTTAATAATTGAAGTAATTAAATTAATTTCAAGAATTACGGGGTAGTGATCAGAGCTGAGATCGTTAATAACTCTGACACTATGGTTGAATGGGATGTGCTTGAACACCGCCAAGTCGATGACACTTCCGAACCGCTAACGCGGTTGAAGGTGTGTGGCAGTCTGCGGTGCGACTAATTTCGCTCCCCGAAGGTCGCGAATTAGCCTATGCAGCACTTGCCCGAAACGGGTCGACTTGGCATTGTGCCAACTCACATGAGCTGCGTTGTAGTCACCAGCGATGATACAATTACTGCCAGAATTGAAAATTTTCTTAAAATCCTCTACTGGGAAACTATGGCCTACTCTTCTTCGAACGTAGGCCGAAACAACATTAATGGGAGGGAAATCATTAATTTTAATTTGCACCGCAGTGGCGTCCATTCCTTGTAAATTAGGAAGGGGAACCCTGTGGTGCACGATCTCATTTTTACAATAAATGGCCGTGCCGCCTCGCGTTACGGTATGGGGAAATTCGATTCTATCGTCTTTAGTAAGACGATAGTTTGCGATCTGGGGGTCGATACCCGGCTCAAGCCAGGTTTCCTGGACCAAAAACATGTCAAGGTTTTGCTCTGAAACGAAATCGCGTACCTCATGGATTTTGGAACGCAAGGAACTTGCATTCCAAAATCCAATCTTCAAAGAAGTACTCACGTGGGCGGGGAAAGTTAAGCCTGGAGGGAGCGAAGCCTGCAATAGGCTTCGAAAATTACGTAAGTTTTATCTACGTCCGCAGATGCCGAGCGGAGCGCAGAAAGGAGTTTTTAAACGCCCTGCAGAAAGTTTGCTTGTCGATAGAAGGAGATTCCTCTATCACTTCAAGCAAATCCTTTAAGAGGCTGGCATTTATGCTGGCATCTTTGCTAGGGGCCGGTCGTAATTCGGATTTTGAGGTAGAAGGGGGCTAACATGCTCCTTGGGAATTTTGTTCTGGACTACTTTAGAGTAGTCCAGATTAGGCGAGACTTTTCTCGACTTAGAAATATCAGGTCGAGGTGCCTGCGCAGGTTGCTTATTATTTGAATTATTTTTTTATTAGAATTATTATTTGGCTTAGGGCCGTTTTTATTTTTACTTTGATTTTTTTTTTTACTATTATTGGGGTGCTTAGGGCACCGACTCCAGTTGGCCGCATGAGCGCCCGAGCAGTTCGCGCACTTCATGGGCGCCTCGAACTCGAGTGTGCAATCTTTGGCCGCGTGGGGTCCTGCACACTTAACACAGCGGGGAGGTGGCACACCTTTGAGGAGTGAAACCACCCCCTGACATCTCCAGCACTGGTTTACTTTGTTCCCGCGATCGAAGGGTTTAACTTCGATGCGGGTACCAAATAGCTCTGTGAAATCGTATATTTTTGGTGCATCCGCGCCGTTCTCGATTTGAGATAGAACAAAGGCATAGGTGCCTTTGTACTATAGTTTTTCATTTGAGAAATATTTAGGACTTTGAAGCCTTCCGCTTCAATTTCAGTTTTGATATCCTCCGGCTCCGTGTTGGAGGGGAGACCACGAATTACGACTTTAACGGGTCGGTCCTGCTTCAACATGAAGCTTTTGAATTCGACCCCGGAAGATTCCAGCCATTTGCTAAGGGCCCTGTAGTCGACATCGTCGGCCACAGTGACCTTTAGGAACCTTCCTGACATTTGGGATTGGAAGGAGGGGGCGATCAGCTTGGCTAACGCCACCAACTGCCTCCAATCACCCTTGGGAGAGACGAAGAACGGCGGGATGCGCGGCTTTTTCGTCGCGACAGGCACCTCTTCCTGACTTTGCGGTACATCAATAGTAGTATCGGTGCCTTCGGTGCAATTTCTGGGCATATGGCTCGCGAAGCGAGCCTCCATCCCATATCCGGTATGTTTATGTAGATCGGACCATAAAGTTATCATGCTAGCATGTAGCTGGATGCTGATTGGCCGAGCCAATCGTTGAGGAAATGTCCTGGGTCATGCGGAGATCTGCTTTCCAGACAGAGAGCTGTGTGAGTGCTCTCGTATTGGATCATGGCTGGTGATTTTTGTGACTCTCATTGGCTGCTCAAATCTCTCAGAAAGAAATTTAAGTCTAAAGGGGGAGGGGCTAGCCCTGATGGTGGGGATACGGAAAATAAATTAAGATGGATAAAAAATATAGATATAAAAAGTAAAAATACAAAATTTTGAATATTTAATAATAATTATTTAGCAAAAGTGTGCAATCAAATGCACTAATTCAAGAAATTAAGGCGGATTATAAGAATCGAGAAGGATTCTTCTCGGTCTTTTGGTATTATCCTGAGGATTGTAGTTAGGCATATTAATCATGTTAACATTATTTGTAAGTTTAAGTGAATTAAAGAAATTTTTTGCAATTTTTTGAATGTAAGATTTAAAACTATTAATTTTAATCGCGTTCCGAATTTCGTCATTTCTCATATATCTACAAGCTCTTACGATCATTCGGATTGTAGAATTTTGCAGTGTATCAAGAATATTAATGTTAGTTTTAGCTGCGTATCCCCACACTGGGCACCCGTAGGCTAGTATTGGACGCATAACGGCTGTGAAGAGTAGCACTTTATTGTCTCTAGATAATTCAGAATTCCGGCCAATTAGGGGTATAATTTAAACATTATTTTCCGGAATTTATTTCGCGTATGTTGTATGTGTGTTTTCCAAGTGAGATTTTTATCAAAGACGATACCAAGGTATTTAGTGCTTTGAGACCATGGAATTGTTGTGTTGTACATAGTGGGTGGTGGTGGCAGTTTGCGTCTTTTGGTGAATATTACGGCAGCGGATTTTTCAACGTTAATGCTGATTTTCCACTGGTCGTAATATTTCTCGAGTAATTTAAGGTGTTTATTAAGTGCATATGTGACAGAGCTGATTCTTCTGTATGTTGTGTGTATGGCTGTGTCATCTGCAAACATATTAATTTTGGTGAGCGAGTAATCCGGTATGTCCTTAATGTACAAATTGAAGAGCAGGGGTCCAAGGAGAGAGCCCTGGGCTACTCCGCAGCATATATTTTTTGTGTTAGAAAGCGTATCCTTGACTCGAACCTGGTAGGAGCGATCAGAGTTGTACGAGTGGAGTAGGCAAATAAGGGGTGGGGGAATGTTATACGTAATTAATTTGAAAGTTAATCCGGTAAGCCACACGCGGTCGAAGGCTTTCTGGATATCCAGAAAGACTGCGCCGGTGCTCTTTTTCCTTTGAAATCCCTCTGAGATTGCTTCCGTTAAATTGAGTAGTGGGTGGAGAGTGGAAAGTTTATTAGTAAATCCGTATTGATTAGGGTTAATTATATTGTTAATATTGATGACATTTTTGAGTCTAGTTAAAATAATTGATTCAGTAATCTTGCTTAATGTAGAAGAGAAATTGGTCTGTAACTAGCTGGATTATTTTTGCTTTTACCTGGTTTAAGTATTGGAAAAATAATGGCCTCTTTCCAGATTTTAGGAAAGTAATTATGCTTTAATATCTTATTGATTAGTATTGTTAAAATCAGTATTGCTTTGAGCGTAAAGTTTTTAGTCATTCGATTACTGATGCCATCTTTACCTGGTGCTTTTTTAGCATTAGAACTTTTAATGTAGGAAATAATCTCAGAGGGATAAGCCGTTTCAGCAGTGGGGGGTGGAGGGTGCGAAATGAATGCCTTGACAGTATTATTAACAATTTCGTCTTCTTCATCAAAATCGTTATTTTGCCTCTCGTTTTCAGTAAAATTTTCGAGGATTGATTCGGCCAGGATATTAGCTTTCTGCTGGTCTGTAATAGCCGTGCCTGTAGTGCAGTGTAGTGATGGAATGTCTGAACGTTTGTTCTTGAAAAATTTTTGCACCGCCCATAGACTGTTGTCTTGTGTGCTGAGTGCTTGTAATCTGGCAGTCCAGTTTTCATTAGTATAATTTTTAAGTTCCTTTTTTACATTTTTTTGTGCTCTGTTGTACAGTGTTTTGTAATGTGGATCTAGTGTTCTGTGATATAAGTTTCTAAATTGGTTTTTCTGTTTGATCAGTTTGTGAATATGATGTGGAGTGAAGCTTTTGCGAAGCGTTTCTATTGGTCGAGAGGCGTGGCTATGGGCGGCGCGGACCGTATCGGTGAACTCAGAAATTTTTTGATCTATGTCAGAATTAGAATTAATGGAGTTTGGGTGATAGTTGAAAAGCGAAAGCTTAGTATTTAAATAATTAGAAAATAGCGGCCAATTCGTGTGAACTGCCCTGGGGTTAGTGACATCTTTGTTAAGTTTAAGAGTAAAGTTAAGCATAACTGGGTTGTGGTCAGATGACAGCTCATGAAGAGAGTTGATGGTATAGGGGTAATAAAAATTTCTAATAATAGCTATGTCTAAAGTATTAGCTGAATTAAGTCCGAATCTCGTGGGAGTATCCGGGTATGCAATATAAAGATTAGCCAAGTTAGTAAAGTCCAGGAGTCGTACGCCTCTGGATGAGTTAGTATTGCAGTTCCAGGCAGTATGCGGGGCATTAAAATCGCCAAATAAAACGCAGTTACTGCTGGTTTGAATAAGATTCTCAATGTCGATAGTGAAGGTATACTCGTCGGAATTCGGCGGTATATAAACACTAACAATCGAAATTGGATCGTGATCAAAAGGAGTTAAAATTACGATAGTAGCTTCAATAGTTTGCATAGGAGGGGTAGGGAGAGAATAATGATTAATAGCGTTTTTAACGAGAATGAGAGTTCCACCGAAGGCCCTGTTGTTATCAGAGGATGTTGGTCTGTCATTTCTATAGCAGGTGTAATTAGCTATGTTGATGTTGTGTGAAGGTCTCAAATGTGTTTCTTGAATTAAGATTAAGTCTGGGGAGTGCTGCTCAATAAAAATTTTAAGTTCGGTAAGTTTACTTAATAAGCCGTTAGCGTTCCAGGAACACAAACTGAGGCCGATAGGTGATTTACTTATCATTATTAATTTTATTGCAAGATGCCTCTATTAGGCCGTACATTTGGTTTGCATCCGCTTGAGCGGAGTTAACAGTATCGAAATTATTAGCAAGATTAGGGGTAGAGTTCATTGCATTTAAGAGTTGGATAAGACACTGAACAGTGGTACTTAGCAAAGCTTTAATATCGTTATTGTTATTACCATTTATAACATTAGAGTTTACAGTAGGGGTTGGGTTAGAATTAATTATTGGGGGTGCAGTTTCTTTTAGAATTGGAATGGGTGGTAAAATATTAACGGCCTCAGTTTGGCGAGAAGTCTCAACTCTTCGTGGCGCCATCTGTTGCTTATTTTGAGAGTTATTTCGCGGAGTGTTGTTCGTTACTTGCGCGTAAGAGAAGTTTGGTCTTACAAAGCTGTTGTACAGGTTTGTGTATGTATTCCTGTTCGTTTTAGCAGCGCCCTTAGGGGGCTTGGGGAAGCAGGGGCAACCATGCCAGTTGGCCATGTGTCCATACACCTGGCAATTAATACAAAATTTAGTTTCTAAGCGTTGTTTGATGGGACAGTCCTTGGTGAGGTGTTCTTCACCGCACTTCAGACATCGTGGCTTTAGAAAACAGTTATCGGAATTGTGATGAAAGTTTTGGCAAGTGTAACACTGGGTTACTCCCTTGCCATTATAGCCGTCAACAGTAATGTTGAGGTGGGCTAGCGTTTTTAAGTCGAATATTTTGAGATTTTCCATTGATCTAGGGAGAGTTACAAGGAATATTGGTAATTTTTGCTTCGTGCGACGACCTACAAGTTGTGTTACTTTATCAGGTTCAAAACCTTCTGCTTCAAGATCGGCTTTTATGGTTTCTGGGTCAGCGGTTTTAGGGAAGCCCTTAATGACTATTTTGATGGGTCTTTCATTTTTGGGGGTAATTGTGTAAAATCGGTATCCGAGACTTTTCATAGTGTGCTTAACTGTCCTGTTTTGTTCTTCTGTGTTGGAATAGAGTTTGATATATTCGCCAGTGGTTTTTAATCTTAAGTGGGGAAAGTACTTTTTCATTGTATCGACTTGTTCACGATACGATTCGTTTATTTTCATCATAACGGGAGGTGGGAGAGCATTTGTACCTTGATATTGATTAGCTTTTTCACTGGGTTTATTTGGAGTTGCTGTAGATGGCGCCACTTGACCTGCGACTTGTTGCTTCATAATTACATTGGGGAGTAAAGAATACTGATTGTCTAAGACAAGATCTTCGGATTTTTCTAGAATAGTTTTTCTAGCAGTTTTACGGAGTGGAGGAAACTCAAAGTCTTCCTCGTCTTTTCTTTTTAATTGAGAATTTCTCCTAGTAGGAGAGGGTGGGGAGTAGAATTTGGGGTGTTTCTAGGGGAAAGAAGATGAGAGCAGCCTGGGTTGGTACAGGGGGAGAGAGTCAAAATCACTCACCGCTTGTTGGAGAGTGCCTTGCACGTCCTGGAACTCATTCCATGCGAGTTGATAAAGAGCGTCAGTTTCAACGTGTCCGTGGTCAGATCTTAGGAGTGAGACGGTTTTTTCCTTCTCGTTGCATATTATGCGTAACCTCCTTATATAATTCTTCATCGCGGTGAGCTCCTCGCAGGGGTTGGGAGCAGTACCGGAAGAGCCAGTAGAGAGCGGTGATTGTGGTGTAAAGTCCATATCAGTTTGGAGTTCGTGAGCCATGTCCAGTCGTATCCGAGAGTAACCAAATGATTGTAAAAAACTGTACTACGCAATTAGCACTGAAAAGTGCTGTAGCCAGTTATACGTGCGTAAGAGTGGAGGTGAAACGTGCGAAATAAATTGGGGCGTATAGAAGACGCATCCAATTTATGTGATAGAGGGAGATCTCTTGCGGGCCACTGTCAAGAGCGGCGACCAGTCAACCTCTATAGTCCGTGTCAGAATCCAAATATCCCTGCAATCGATCGATTCGCCCTGTTCTTCCAAAGTAGCGCTGTCCAAAATAGGCGCGGAAGAAGGGGTTGGCGAGGGAGGGGGTTCGAGCGAGGAGAGCGAACTTTTCGAACAAGTTGCTTGGGGGAGCGAAGCCGTCCGCATCGTTGCTCCGTTTCGCCTTTCTACCCTTTGAACGGGGTGAGGCGGGGGAGGAGGAGCCGCTGCCGGCTTTTTTCTCCTCTTCATTCTTCTCCGCGGGAGGGTCGCTTACCCTATTCTTAACGCGGAGAACGATCTTATCCAGTTCTTTCTCGGAGACAGGGATACGAAAAAGAGGAACGTTTAGCTTAACGAGGAGAAGTTCGACGCTCTCACCTGCCTTCGTCACTTCCTGGTGGTAGCTCTGCAGCTTGGGATCATTCGGCCTTGCATTGGTAAGTTTACGG
This sequence comes from Trichonephila clavipes, assembly GCA_019973935.1. Lineage (NCBI taxonomy): Eukaryota > Metazoa > Arthropoda > Arachnida > Araneae > Nephilidae > Trichonephila > Trichonephila clavipes. The sequence continues at coordinate 10,804 of BMAU01001920.1, read as the reverse complement.
GCCCATGCCGCGTAAACATTCCTTGCCTGGATTGCTTCCCTGAACAAGTCAATTCTCGATTTCTAAAATGCCTCCTCAAGCATCTGTCTTTTGATTGACGTTTTGAGAGATTTCTTTTGATTGCGAGCTTTTGTTTTACTAGCGATTATTTTTATATACAGTGAATACTACTGTATTTAATCTATTGGCCTAACCAATAGATTTTTCGTCGCTACATCATTCTGACTACCTCCCTTACGACCTGGACCGGACCTGGATTAAACATGAGCACAGAAAAATCTGAACAAGATGTTTACACAGAAGCTTATCTCGATTTCCACAAAACGTGGGAAAACCAAATGAACTCCTGCGTAATAACTTTAAACAACTGTAGATCTTCGGATGAGGTGACACCCATCATCCGCACCATTGAAGAACTTGAGACTCAGCTGAGGAACTTCCCCTACAGCAGACCCGAAGACCAAGCCATGAACTTGCGCGAGTTGAGTGACGTCCTCGACGAGGCCAAGTTCAAATTCACACACACCAGAAAGCAGGAGTTAGCCGAACAGAACAAGCTTCTCCAAGCCCAAATAGATGCCTGGGGTCTCCCATCAAAACCCGTCGACGAGCCTTTCCAAGTCATTCTGTCCAAAAAGAAGGGCAGAAGAAACTCCGGAGATAACGGCCAGGAATCGAAAAAGGCAAAGACGTCAGAAGAAGTTGAAACCCAAAACAAATTCTCTGGGCTTTCATTACACAACGAAGATAATATGGACGTGGTCGACCCTCAAGAAGGAACCTCCTCAGCCACGAGCCATCCCGGTGTTACGGCACCCCCGAAAAATTTCACGTTCCTCCCATCAACATCGATAATGTGGAAAACCAGGCAGCCCTGCTCCAACACTTACAGAATATCACCAAGCAGAAGTTGGAAGCCAAACTTATCGGCTCAAAGTTCCGCATTTACCCCAAGACTCCTTATGCCTACCACCAAATAAGGAGGTACATAGAAGAGAATTCGCTGGAAAGCCATACTTACATGCTGCCGGAAGATAAACTGCTCCGAGCGGTCATCCGAGGCCTTCCAACCGACATGTCTCCTACGCAGATAATTGCCGACCTGGAGAGCCAAGGTTTCCACATTAAAGATTTCCATAACATGCAGAGCAAGAAAACCGACAACCAATGCCCCTCTTCATGCTCTCCATGGAAAGGAACGAGGAGCACAAGAAGATCTTCCAAACAGTCACGAGCATAGATTTATCAAGTGCCAAGTAGAGGCTCTGCGAAAAAAATACGGCCCACCCCAGTGCTTTAGATGCCAGGGATTTTTCCACTCAAGCAAATACTGCACCCGAACACCTAGGTGCGTCAAGTGCGCTAAAAATCACCTGGCGAAAGACTGTACTAAGGCTATTGATGAAAAGCCTAAATGCTGTCTCTGCGAGGGAGAACACCCGGCCAAATACCTTAACTGCCCAAAAACCCCAGGCATAGAATCGCCGAAGAGAAGGAGAAGAAAAAACAACAAAAAAACCAGCATACATCACACCCGAATTGCCTAAAGTGAACTTTTGGGAGCAGCGCGCCAAAACTGCCGCACAGCGCCAACAGTCCACCTCAAGCAACCAGCAGAAACAAGAAAAACCCCTACAGCTTCAACTTCTCAACCCAAGCAGAACAATAACCCGGAAACCATCTCCGATATATTCGACGAGCTCAAGAACCCCGCCGTTCAAGAGACCTTCGATTTATTGAGGAATTCATTAAAATAGCCACCACCATCCCCACCAGATACGGACGCCTCAGGGCCATAAACCAACTATGTAAGAACGAGCTGAACATTTAATTCAAGCAATAGAAATAATCCAAACCTAACGTTGGTGTCATGGAACGCCAACGGCATCAGAACGCGTGTGGATGAATTCAGAGAATTTATCTCTGAATGGGGAATCCAGACATCATCAACCTACAAGAGACCCACCTCCAACCCTGTCATCACCTTGCCTTTCCAAACTACAACATCTACAGGACTGACCGCACCTGCCGTGGCGGCGGAACTGCAATATTAATTAAAAAGAAATATTCCCCATCACGAAATAGTCATCTATAACCAAAGTTTCGAAACAACAGCTATCAAAATTGAAAGATCGAATTTACAACCTATCACAGTGATCTCAGCCTACCGCTCACCCAGAAAACCAATCTTAGTCCATGACCTTCATCAGCTCTTCAGGAACCAAGATTACGTCCTCGTCGCCGGCGACCTGAACGCAAAACATGCTTCCTGGAGCCCAATAGAATGTCGCAGGACATACGATAAGGAGATTTTGCGACAGCACCGGATTCACACTAAATGCACCACTGGAGCCTACGCACTTCCACAAGAACCTCAGGAACACGGTGATCGACCTAGCTATCTGCAAAGGTATGACAATCACCGATGTTACCTCTATTCCCGAGCTCTCGAGTGATCACAACCCTGTTCTCTTTGAGGTGTGTTTGGATAATTTTACCGCACCTGCCCTCAGTACCTACGCTTTTCCCAACTGGAAGAAATTTCAAGATATTTTAACTAACACCCTTCCAGGTAACCCAATAATTAATAATACTAACGATATAGAAACGGCCATCAATAACTTTAATTTCTCTCTCAAAAATGCTTACAACAATAGTAGTACCTTTAAAAGTATTAGTAAACCCCTTAAAACTATCCCCTCTGTCATCAGGGATAAAATTAAATTAAAAAATAGAATACGTAAAGAATGGCAGGCCACTAAATACCCTCCTTATAAATCTCAACTTAATAAGCTGCAAAAAGAAATTAAGAATGAGCTTCGTAACTACAATAATTTTAAATGGGATAAACTTCTAGCAGAAGCCACCCCTGATGACGACTCTCTGTACAAAATTGTTAAAACTCATTCTAACAAAAATAAAACCTTCCATATCCCACCTATAGTAGGCCCCATGGGTCTCCATTATAGTACTGAGGACAAAGTTAATTTGTTTGCTGATTCTCTAGAGAGCTCATTCCAAGAAAATCCGGAACCATATGATGACGATTTCATCGACCTTGTGGAAGAAAAAATCGGAAGTTATATGGACCGCAATGCCAGACGCCACACCGCTCCACTAACCTCACCTGAAGAAGTCATGGACATAATCCTCAACCTCAACAATAAAAAAGCTCCGGGTAAAGATGGCATCAAGAATATTGCTCTAAAATCCCTCCCTTTAAATGCCATAACGTACATTACAAAGATATTCAATAGAAGCCTTCAATTTAACTACTTCCCAAAGGAATGGAAACACGCCCAAATAACAGTTCTACCAAAGCCCAAAAAAGACACTAAATTCGCAGAAAATTACAGACCCATCTCCCTCCTCAGCTGCCTTGGAAAAATTTATGAGATCATCCTTACTCGCATCATAGATCACTGTGATAGAAATACCATTATACCGGATTTTCAACACGGCTTCAGAAAAGAAACATCCACCCAACATCAGTTATTAAGAGTGACGAACAAAATCATCAACGGGTTCAACACAAAGTCCTACACCGTCGGCATATTTTTGGATGTAAAAAAAGCATTCGACCGAATGTGGCACGACGGACTGATATTCAAAATGATTAAACTCAAATTCCCAACCTACCTCGTCAAAATAATTTATAATTATCTGGACAATAGAACCTTCAATGTAAAAATAAATAGCACCTCATCAAGCATCCGAACCATAGCAGCGGGAACGCCGCAAGGATCAATCTTGTCACCCGCACTCTACAACATCTTCACAAGCGACTTCCCCACCACTCATCAGTCTCCGTCTGCCTGCCTCTTTGCCGACGATGCCGCAATTCTCTGCAATAGTATTACCGCCGACCAAGCAGTTCGAACCTCACAATCTTACCTCTCCCAACTTGAAACCTGGCTCATCAAGTGGAGAATCGCAATAAACACAGATAAAACAAATGCCTTAATTTTCAGGAAAAGAAGAGCCAATACCATGCCTCCTCCACTTAAACTTTTTGACGAACCCATAAACTGGACTTTTCAAACATCTTACCTTGGACTAATTCTAAACGACAACCTCACCTACCAACCGCACTTTAACGATATCAAACAAAAATACTGGACTAAACATTTCTCTCTCATCGAACTGCTTGGAAAAAATCTAAACTCTCACTAAAAATAGAATCTTCATCTACAAAACTTATTTAAGACCCATGCTAACTTACGGCTGTGCCATCTGGGGCGCAGCAGCAAACAACCACCTCGAAGATATGCAAAGACTCCAGAACAAAGTTCTAAGAGTAATAGCACGAGCTCCTATTTTTATTCCAAGATCTGTACTCCACGAAGAACTTTGTGTTGAACCCATTCACACCCTCATAGCAAATTTATCATCAAATTTTCATTCTTCAATTCCGCACCACAGCAATCCTACTATAAACTCTCAAAATTATTTTTGCAATCTCCCCCATCCACCCACCGCATGCCTCACAGATCATCGAACATTTCACCTTCGTTTTAAGCAATAGCATCATCCATCACTGCAGAGTAACAGCTCGTTCTTACTATAAGATTCAACATCGAAAGAAATCCCCCATTGGAACTTCGTTTCTGTTCCCCCCAACACAGTTCGAGAAAAGTCCTCTTTCCGAACTCCGAAACGTTTTGCGTTTCTTTCCCCAACCAGTTTATCTCTGCCAAGGTCGGCCCACCGACTGAGGTGTTTTTCATGTTTTCTCCTTCTCTTAGGTCTAATTTCTAACTGAAGTAGAAGCTTGGCATCCGCCAGGCTGGAACTGTAGATGAATATATATTCCAGTCCCTGAACAAGTCAGAGCATTCGGCGATATGGTCGTCGCCGGCTATTATTCTAGAATGTGAATTAGGTGGCTGTTGCTCGGTAACATCTGTCCTTTCGGACCAGTTCGTAGACGACGTCATGACACCACGACGTCCCCCTATTTTTGCATGAGATCTTTTGAATTTCAATTCAAGATCTCCTTTGCTCGGGTCGTTTATTTTCGGATCGACCCAATCCATTTCCACGCCCACTTCTCTGCGAGCGAACGGCCACGGCCAATCAGATCGCAGGAAAGTGGTGCGACTGTTCCTTCGGCCGACAGATTCATTCTGTCGCCGTTCCAGCAGAATTGTTCTGCCCATTTTAATTATATTTTTTTAAATTTAATTTTTAAGTAATCCCATTAATTCGGCCCTTAATTCTAAAACTCTGATGAGGAGGTACGTCCCGTTCCGGGACAGGCACTCCGTAAGTTACATGCCACTTGCCACTTGCACAGCTCGTACCCGTTATCGGTGGGTTGTGATGTGTCGGTAGAAAATGTCAATCTTTTTCGTGGGGTTGGGCGTTTCTAAGTTGTTTACCCAACTCAATGAGAGGGGTTTTCAGCGAAGAACTTTTTCAGTTCGATGATAGCGTCCATGAACCCGAAGGTTCCGCTATCATCGTCTTCAATATCATTTTGGTTTCTTTTTTTTCTTTTGGGGGCTGTAGCTGTCTCGGCTCTTTGACCGGAGCAGGGTTTTCAGGATGTGGTGCCATCTGTTGGTTGCCTTTTTTAAGACATTTGCAAAAGAGATATCGTTTTTAATTTTAGATTGATCAGAATTAAAGGAGTTTTGGGGTTTGTTTCTGTTTAAGGGGGCACCTTTTTTGGTTGAATTTTCGGAAATTTCTCACAGCGATGCGAGTTTGCCAGGTGTCCGGTTTTGCAGTTGATGCAGACGGGGTTTTCAATTAAATCTTTAATTGGGCAGTCGCCGTTTTGTGCGGTTCACCGCATTTGAGGCATCGGGTTTTAATATGGCAATTTTTAGAGGAATGGTTGAAGAGGTTACAGTTGTAACATTGAGTTGGGCCTGGTCGTCTATTAAAGGTGTCAATTTTTACAGTTAGGTAGCAGCATTTTTCCAGCTTGAAGATATCTGGGGAATCGGGTGATTTTTGTAGTTCCACCATAAAAATGGGGAGCTTGAATTTCGATTTACTTTTTGTGAGTTGGGCGACCTTGGAGACAAGGAAGCCTTGCTCCGATAGATCTTGTTTGATATCGTCGATATCTGCGGATATCGGTAAGCCTTTAATGACAATCTTTTGGGTTTTGGTGTCCTGTGGGTGAAGCGCAAAGAATTGTTCACCTTTAAGGAATTCGATGATTTCATTGCGTTCCTCGGTTGAAGCCGCAAAAATGCGTAAATATTCCCCAGATAGCTTCGAGCTGGTTTTTGGGGTATTTTCTATTGAGCTCTTGCATAATTAGATTATAGTTAGCTTCAAATTTTAGGTGAATAGGGGGATTTTGGGGGTGGCAACTGGCATCGCTTCGTTACTCTGATTCAGAGATTCATCATTTCAGATAGGGTCTTGTATTTGTTGTTTGTAGGAATGGGTGCTGCCGCACCAAAGGAGTAGTTTTGCAGTACTTTCTGCTTTTTAATCACTTTGGTTGGCGCAGTAAAGCCGTCAAGGCAGTTCTTCTTTTTAAAGGGTTCGGGGAGGATTTCCAACGCAAGTGTTGGTGTCTACTTTTTTAAGTTCAAGTTTTTTAGAGGAATCTTTAAATTTTTGGGCAACATTTTGGGTGTTTAATTTGGAGTGGTACTGGCAATCTTCAATAGGGCAAAAACCAATCGAAGTCAACTCACCCTGGAGATCTTCTATTTCTTTCGTCAGCTTACTAATTTCCTTTACAATCATGCTGTAGTTGTCGTGATTTATCCGGATTATACCACTGTCCATCGTGTCCAGGAGATGTTGGTTTGCAGCCAGTCGGCTCTTCTTTATTATCTGGCACTCGAAGGTGTCGAGGATTCTCGAACATTTTTCCAGGTCCTCAGGTTTGGGTGGGGGCGGGTCGGTCTCCATATGCTCAAATCTTTTGCAAATGCTGGTTTTTCAATTACTGAGTTTTGAAAGAGGTAGTCATGTGCTTGGAAGAGAGTCATGCGCAAGAGAACGCTCGAAGTGACTTACGTGAATTACGTCTTGTAGAAGATAATTCAATGCCCCGACCTTCCCCATTTTTGGGGCAGCTTCTCGTCGGCTTCCGTCCCTCTTCGCCATCCATTCTGAGCAGAAGCGCCCTCACGCTGTCGCTCGCCATCAATCTTATTTTCGTTCTGGTAAACCAAGAATTCCGACTTTCTATTGAGGAACTGGTTTCTCCTAAACCGGTGGAATACCTAAAGATATAAATCTTTAAGAGCCCCGTTGATACACCACCACGGCATCTCGAGCGTAGTGTTAATCCTATGGAGTTTCTTTCTGGTATATTTACATCTAGGATATTGCTTTCAATTGCATGGAATAAAATGCATAAACACATATGAAGTAAATAAAGTGAAAGACTGTGATTGTCCCATCCGTTGTGACACATGCCAAATATGTATTCATTCCCTCACCTGTAATTGCGTTGATTATGCAGTTAGGTTCACAATATGTAAACACATCCATTATGTATGCCAAAAATTCCCTTTTATGGTGGCAAATGTCAGTGATGAAACTGTACTCTTAGTAGATGAGGATTCAAATCGTTTGAGGAGAGAAAAGGAAAAGGAAGCAATCTTAAAAGAAATGGAGAAGTCTGTTGTACATGAGAAACCAACAGAGTTAGTTTATGAATAAGTAGAAAGAGATGTGCAATTGTTGAACAATGTAATAAAAAAATGGCAAATGCAGAACAAATTAAACGAATTGGTCAAGATGTGAAAAACATACTTCAGTATATGGGTGTTTCACCATCTTGCTCATCTCTACCAAGTATTCAACATTTTCCAGCAAATAAGAATATTGTTCAACAGCGGCAACAGCAAAAATTCAGACATTTCAAAAGCAAAAGCTAGTCAATGATACGTAAGTAGACTTTATAAGCATTTACTCTCGCATCATTTCATGCCATTGCAATTCTTGAAATGCATAGCTAAATAATGAAAAGTCTTTCTTGCAGAACTCGTCAAGAAGATTAAAACCATGAGAAAAGAGGGAGTCCTTGAAGAGAGATGCCACCAAACCATGTTTGTATGCTAGCTTACACTCTCGATATATCTGCCATTGCAATTCTTGAGATGCATCGCTAATTGAAAGATATAACTAATTTTTTGCAGAATAGTGAAATTTATAAGAAACTGTTGATTATGCCGGACATATTCATAGTTAAAAAGTGAATTGCTAGCTACTTTCTATACTTAAAAAGGAAATTTTCCTAAAATTGTACTGTGGTTATGTTTATCTGCCAAGTTAAGACCATTTTTGGTATGAACAGCTGCGTTCCTTTCATTTACAGGTAGTTGTGTTTTTTTTGTCTCTTACAGAATACTTATAAAAATATCTTAATCTATTAATAGTGCTACTTCACAAAGCATTTTCATTATATTAAACCATGATTTATATTTGAGAATTATTTTTAAAGAGAGATGCACCAAGTCATTGTTTAATTCTTTTACTTGTGCAATTTTTACTTAAGATTGTCTTTATCAGATGTACAAAAGCCTGATATAAATACAGAGCACATTTTTAGCCAATGAAATATCGCAACTTGCAACATTATAATTCATATACCTGTTTACAATAAAGCATTTTATAAAATTTCAAAATATTCCATAAATACTTATTTCCTGCTTTTAACATGCAAGATAGCTCATTTAGCATTATGGTCTTGGAGAGAGGGAATGTGAAGCACATTTAATACCAGAAAAATGGATTGATAAAATATGCTGCTTTCTATAGGATAGTAAAGCCATAATATTTTTCAGTTCTTTTATATTTGAGAAAACATTCCTAATTAGGAGACGTCATATCCTTGAAGACATTGTTGGGAGAGTCGCGCAGTATGTGGACGAGCATTATCCTGTTGATAAATGGCACCTGGGCGACTTGATAGCATGGGTAGCACAATCGGCGTTAAAATATCGTCCACGTATCTGCGAGCTGTCAAAGTGCCTTGAAGGACCACTAAAGATGATCGTGTGTCCCAAGAAATTGCTCCCCACACTGTCACACCTTGTGAAATTGCTGTATGCCGCTCGACAATAAATGCCGGATCGGACCGCTGGCCGGTGCGCCTCCAGACACGTGTGCGGTGGTCATCAGCACTGAGACTGAATCGGGATTCATCACTGAAGATGACACGTCTCCAGTCTGTCACACTCCAAGTTGCCCGAGGTCGGCAAAAATCCAGTCGACACTGCCTATGATGTGGGGTCAGTGGTAAGCGTCTTAGCGGACGTCGGCTCCTCAAGCCAACTTCGGTCAGTCGTCTCACTTATGGTTTCTCTTGATGGCACTGGATGTCTGGAAGGAGGTAAAGTGGCGTTGAATCGATGCTAGCGACGTTGTTGGTGCCGAAGTGGCCACTCTTCTGATTGCACGATCCCTCGCGATCATTTGTGTTCCTGGGACGTCCTGACCCTCCGCGACGGTACACTCTACCTTCTGTGATCCACTGTTGCCAACACCGAGCAACTACCATATCGCTCCGACCGAGGTGGCGGCCGATACGTCTATTCGACCAACCTGCTTCTCTGAGGCCTATTATACGGCCCCTATCAAAGTCCGTCAGCTGCTCGTACTGCCGCCGGTTACGTCTTAGAGGCATCCTAAGTCTCAATATCGTCTATCAAAGTCATCAGATTCGTTTGGATAGCCGTACGGCGCTCGTACTCATGCTTTTAAACTCTCCCAGTTGCGCAACTAATATGCGCGTAGCACACCTAGCCTTGTCTCATTGGCTTCGAAATTTTAATCATTTGCATATCTCTTACCAGACTACATTCTTGCCGAGTTTCGTGATTGTAGCTTGATTTCTTCTGGGTGCATATATTTTTTTGCGACAGAGTGTATCTTAATCTATTAATAGTGCTACTTCACAAAGCATTTTCATTATATTAAACCATGATTTATATTTGAGAATTATTTTTAAAGAGAGATGCACCAAGTCATTGTTTAATTCTTTTACTTGTGCAATTTTTACTTAAGATTGTCTTTATCAGATGTACAAAAGCCTGATATAAATACAGAGCACATTTTTAGCCAATGAAATATCGCAACTTGCAACATTATAATTCATATACCTGTTTACAATAAAGCATTTTATAAAATTTCAAAATATTCCATAAATACTTATTTCCTGCTTTTAACATGCAAGATAGCTCATTTAGCATTATGGTCTTGAGAGAGGGAATGTGAAGCACATTTAATACCAGAAAAATGGATTGATAAAATATGCTGCTTTCTATAGGATAGTAAAGCCATAATATTTTTCAGTTCTTTTATATTTGAGAAAACATTCCTAATTAGGATCTTATTTAATGTAAAGCAGTAGTATATTCTGCACGAACTTGGAACACCATTTCTAAAACAGAACACTGTTCTAATCAATTGCGAGCCCCAAACAGAGATTGTGAAGAACAGAAGGTGTTCCAAGTTCGTGTGCGATGTTCGCCCGTTCTATCGAGCGCACCGAGAACAATGCTGAAATAACCCAAGCTAGTTCATTTAAAACGCGAACCAAAGTAGTTGCACCAGCACCGTTTTTATCTAATGTTTAGAGCTTGATTTCCATGGGACACCACTGAGGTATCAAGCTGTCCCTCGTTTTTTTTAAAGTGGTGTTCACGCCTCATAGACAAACAAAAGAGAGTTGAAAATGAGACGTCCTAGTCCACTTAAAACACCAACAACTGATCAACAATATATAGATTTTTTTTTTGTTCGGGCAACCCAAACAGTTTTTTAAAGTTATGATCTACGATAGGACAAAAGCATTATATACAGTTAAATATTTTTGTTT
>BMAU01001918.1:0-47677 GCA_019973935.1 Trichonephila clavipes | reverse complement strand
GGTTTATTTTGGGGATAGATGACGGTTTTTGTTTATTTTCTAAAAACATATTTATCTCAGATATTTTTCTTTGACCGGCTCGTAAGACGAGTTCCTTTATAGACATAGGAGTGCGAAAGTATTTTGCATTCCCTGCGTCCATGCTATCTTCCATCTGTATTTTTATTTATTTTTTAACATGGGATAGTCAGACTTTCAAAGACTCACCTGGAGTCTATTTGCGTCTTCATAAAAAGAAAACAAAGAATGCTTACCAAGTCCTTGTAAGAATATAAACTTAAAGAAAAAAATTTTTTTACCAATTTCAGAAGCAAGAACAGAGATAATTCACGAATGTCTTCTTTGTTTCTTCCAAGCGACAAACACATTAACTCAATAATATTGCGCGGTTTTTTTCTCCACACATTCTATTCAACCACACACGTCAACAGCAAATTCGAATCCCAGTCTACGGTGAGAACTGTTTAGGTTGAACTTCTGGGAACAATTGGTGTAAAAGTTTCCGAGAAGGGCGGCAAACGATATCGGATCTCCAGGACAATGTCTGCTCACTCGTCTCCCGGAAACCAAAGCAACAAAAAACCCATTGGAAAATGTTAGAACACCAACATTTCTTGCAAGCAAATATGGGTTTACTTGTGCATGAAAAGTGACTTTCAAGTGAATTTTATGCAGACATTTTTGGTACACACTAGCATTGAACCGTAAGCAACTGATACGGGTTTATGTACCCAACGCGGCATCCAGGAGCCCATTCTTCTTAATTCCAGAACAGTCTGTAGCCGCAGTAGCCTAGTGGTCAAGGCAACAGACTCGTGGATGGTGTGCCATGCGATCGAGCCTAGAACCGCTAAAAGACCGGCCGTATAGGGGGATGATGCACATTAGATATGTCGAAGCTTAAACTTCTTCCCGTTAATGTGGTGTGAAAGTTGGGAGAGAGGGTGGCTACTCAGAAGTCACCCTCGTCACTTGAACATGGTTCAAAATCACGAGGTACGTCACCCAAAGCCCTCGAGTAGCTGAATAGAGCGACGTTAATAATAACTCACGCACTCACTCCAAAACAGTCTTTCAAACGCATGCACAGACTAGAATAGACTAGACTAGACTAAGCTTGTAAATGCTAGCTGCTGTGACAAAAGTACTCTATTCTGCTTTGAGAAGTCAATATAATATACCATAATTTCAATGTAGAATTCAATACCTTCTACGGTGCTATTACTGGGCATATGGCACGCGAAGCGAGCCTCCATCCCATATCTTACAAGTAGATGTAGAGAGACTGGGAAAGTTATGCTGGGGAGTAGATAGCTTCTAATTGGTCGAGCCAATCGTTCGGAAAGTTCCAGATTTCATGAAGTTTTCTGTTGCTTGGTGGAGAGCTGAGTGATCGCTCTCTGAACTGGATCTTGGCGTGTGAGGAAATTGACAGAACTCTGAATACCGTTGTAGCACAAATAAATTTGAGTTTTTCTTCCTTGATGAACACCATGGAATACACTTTGAAAAAAGTTGCATCCAATATAACAATTCCAAAAGATGAGGATTAAGCTGAATTCACAACAAGGCTGTTAGCGTCGAGCGTTGAGCGTCTAGCCAATCAGAGACTTTATCTCTGGTTGGCTAGACGCTCGACGCTGGCAGCCTTGGTGTGAATGCAGCTTTATCCAATAAATAGAAAACTTAATGAAAAAAAAAGACTCAAGAAAATATCAGAAGAAATACACTAGAAAGTGTTGTGGAACAAAATCAAAATATATAGATAAATATACAAATCTTTTTAGATTTTCGTTAAAAATCAATATTAAACTGCTTTTTTGGAAATTTAAACTGATTCGTGGTATTGCACCTTTTTTCCCTTTAAATCATGAATATAATCCAATGGAATGCACGTGGAGTTAAAAACAAGAGGTCAGATATTCTTTTCGCGCCAATTTTCAAAAAGCAAGCATTTTGATAATTCAAGAAACTTGGTTACATATAAATGATATTTCACAATTCCCAATAAGAATATTTTCCGCATTGATAGAGAAATCAGAAGAGGAGGAGGGTTAATGATAGTTTTAAATAAAGATATTCGCGCAATAGAAATATTCTCAGAAATTAGTGAAGACCTAGAAATTGTAATTGTCATAGCTCAGATATATAAATACAATTCCTATCAATTTTTAATACATACACACATCCCACCGGGAAACTTTAAAGACGTCAACTTATCGAAAATAGCATCATATATTGATAATCACGGTTTGATATTGGGAGATTTCAATGCATCTCATGAGATATGGGGATCAAAAAATTCCAATGCTCCTGGAAAAAAGATCTTTGATTGGATTGGAGACTTCATTGTTTTCAGAAGTAGTCATTTTTATTCGGCTTTGTGTAGTCACTTAAATTTTTTGAAGTAGTACTTCTTATTGGACGTTTGGGAAGAAAGAAGAGAGTAAACTTTTACGATGCGCGCGCGACGCATACCGTCACGGATGCGAACATGCTTTGCCTAGAAATATACAGAATAGGACAGATCATTCCCGCCTTTGAAATTCTCAAAAAAATATCTCTCTTCACTTCCCTGAAGAAGGGGGCACCCAGGTTTCAACAGGGGACCTCTCGATCTGCAGTCGAATGCTCTACCACTAAGCTATACCCCCGCGTCAGCGAACCTTTGCTTTGCGTTCCGTAGAAACGGATACGAAAATGCCTTGTCTAGAAAAATACAGAATGGGACAGATCATTTTCCCACCTTCAAAATTCTCAAAAAAAATATACTTCTTTACTGTAGTAGTTATACTTCTTTTTGGGAGTAAGGGGAAAAGGATGAGGGTAAATTTTACGATGCGCGCTCACACCGTCACGGATGCACGGGCATACCTTCAAGACACCGATGCGCGCGCACACCGTTGTATAATCTTTTAACATGCTACTTTAAGGTGCTATAGGACTGATATTTGGCGGATTATAAAAACTATTGTTATAAACCATATCTGTTGGGACGCATTCCCTCTGTGCATTCTTACTTCTACAGTTTTTGGCTAATATCTCGGCACCCGAGCATCACGGTCCATTCGGACCTGGCTCATTCGATCTCTCTCTATCTGCTCTTCCAGTTATTATAATTTCATGTGTGTGTGGGGTGCTCATAGGGCTATTTCTTCCATAGTTTTTAATTGTCTTAAACTTTTTAATTTGTTTAAACTCACAATATCTTGGCTCCTATTCGAGTCTCAGACTTGAGATTTGTACCAACTGTTCCACTCGTCGAGACCCATCCTACTTCATTCCCATTGTGTAAGGGGGAGGGCTTATGCACTAAAATATTCTGCTCCCATTTTAATTATATGGGGACTGGAAAAATTTCACCCCCTAAGCAATTGAGCTTGGAACTTGATTTTTGGTGGTCGGCCATATTTTCGTACTAGCGCAAGCTTCACGTGGAATTGGTCCCCTTCCCTCCTACAGGGCTTCCCCAGAAATAACTTGAATCCTATTCCACCTTGGTTGACCGCACCGGCTGGATTCGATTATTCTTCCTATGAGCACCATAGATATATTTTTCAGGACCATAGTCCCATTTCTTCACCTATATTTAACATTTTAAAAATTATTTTAAAGTTATAATTTTTTAAAATCCCGCATAGCTCCGAGGATTTTTGAGATTCATTAATGAAACTCAGACCATAGGTTCTTCTCGTTGAGCTGTTTCATCTGTTATAATTCGTGTGTAGACAGTGGGCTTAGAGGGGGCGTTATCACTAAAATTAGAATCCCCATGTTATTTCTATGGGTTTCCATCTTTTGATGACGTAACGATATTACAGAGATAGAAGGATGAAACTTTGGGATCAATTATTACTCTGTGTATCGTTGGGATGTACGTGACCATTTACGTCACACTTGTAACCCCCGGGAGAGTTAGTTTCGTTTCATTTTCCCGAGCTAGCACCGCCCCATTTGCAACTACAGACTCTGGACCGGATCGAATGGATTCCTTTTGTGTTTTCTCACAACCAGGCCCAGTTTTGAGTTGCTGCGTGCCCTGCTTCTATTTTATTTAATTGTTTTAAGTGTTTTAATTATTTTAAAATGTCATAACTCGGGGGCTCTTCAGATGGATGTCTTAATTTTCTCAGGAACGATCCTTCCCACCGAGACATTCAATGTGAGGTCTCAGGTGTCACATTCGGTTCAACTCATCTACAAATACAGTCTGCCGAAAATACCATCCCACATGTTATTGGTCCTATTGTCCCTGTGCGGGGTGTTTAAATGTATTTAAATCGTAATTATCTCGGGTTTGGCTGATCCGATTGACTGAAGTTTAGTATCGTTCAACATTTCCCGTGACCGCCTTTCGTCCTTGGCCCAGCTTGTCCTGCTTGAGATTTTTAGAAATATTTTTTAATCTCGTTACGCCAAAGAAGTATAACTTCTTACGTGCGTACATAACTACACACACACTTTTGTTATAAAATTATTTAAACATTTTGAAATTAATTTTGGTGCCATTGTAGAAATAAATGTTCATTAGTCTGTTCCCAAACAATATTTCTCCCACACATATCTATATTAAAGCCAGTATTTAACTATATACTTAAAAGTGTAACATTTTGAAATTATTTTGCACGATTAAATTATGATTTTGTAATTTTTTTTTATTTTCACATGAACAAGTGAAAATAAAATGTGCACTTCGATTTATTTCTTCAATAAAATATTAAATCAAATATTCCACTTTTGGTTTATCCAGTAATCATTATTACTTAAATACCCTTCAAAGTTGCTCTTAACCCCTTCGCGACGGGCAGTGCAAATATGCATTCTTCATGGACGCATCTCAGGCCGGATGGTGCAAATGTACATTTTACAAAGGTGCTGTAGTAGGCCAGGCGATGAAAATAAGACTTTTCAGCTGGAACGTTTTTTAATGACCACTAGATGGCACCCTATGTCCATTGTATTGAAATCGAACGAGTAACCTGGCTTTCAGTTAGTTTATATTCTGCCTGGATTTAATATTTTGCACATCAGCTGAGTCGGGCGAGGGGGGGTAATCGAAATGTAAACAGATAGCTCGTAAAATTTCCACTTGATATAAAACACTCGCGTTTCTAATAACTCTCTTCCAATGTTTTTATACTTTCTTTTTCTTACAGTGTGGAGTGTTTTAGAGTTTTAGCGTCAGTTTTCTGTTACAGTTTTTGTTGCTTTCGGATATATTTCGCGTACTTTTCTTATGTAAAAAACCTTGACTTCAGATTATTATTTGATTGTTTAGAAAGCATTTTCCAAACCTTAATATGAAAAAAATGGTGAAAAAAGCCGAAGTGTATAGTCACAAACCGTGTGTAAATAAAAAAACAACCTTAACAAACATTTTATGCTTGCAAATCATACAATGTAGGACTTAGCGCTTCTCCATGCTTCGAGATTTTCCACACTCAGTCTTCATTTTTATTTTGCTATTTCTTTTTGTAATTATTCTTTGTCATAATTTTTTTTATAAATTTGATGGTTTATTAATATGTTTCGTCAGTGAAAGTTTTGGAAAAAATTGAATAGCGCTTACAAAATTTATTTCCCAATGTAAGTGATATTTTTTTATATAATTTCATATAAATTAAAGGAAAAACGTTATTATATATTCTAGTTTTAATGTAACAGACAACTTATGTAGTAATCTAAGGAGTTATAACAAAAATTTCTACGTTAGGACTGAAATTTTATTATTAACGCTTTTTTTTAAGTTAGGCTTAGCGACGAAAACGCCCCGTCCTGAAGTGCAAGTCCTTACACATTCACCCCGTCCCTAGTGAGCGTCTCGTAGAAAATCGCCCCATCCTGAAGAGGTTAAATGTATAAATAAAATAAAAAATTTTTTTGAGTAAAGTAAAATCTCTTTTGACGGGAAAAAAATTCTTAGCAAAACTTACTTTGACACTACGAAAGTAACATGAAAACATTTGACTCGTAAAATCAATTCTATCTTCTATTTTTTAACTCTATATGTTACAGTTATTCAGACTAAATAGAACGAAAATATAGCCGAATATAAGCGAAAAAGCAAACGCAAAAACTAGCATCACTTGGGGATCTTTGATAAAATTATGTTGTTAAACAGGCTAATTGAATTTCCTTGAAAATATTAAATGGTAATGCTATAGAAAAAGTACAAGAGTATCGGAATCCCGAAGAAAGACCAGATATATGTCTTTGATACATAAGGTAGGTGACAGAGGTCTAATTTGAACAATAAAATCAATTAACTTGTATTATCTTAGCTAAGCTTAAAATAAAAAAAGGAAATGAAAAATAGTTACAAATAAATCTTTATATATAAGCTATTGATTATCTTTTTCTACTTTCAAAGCTCATTTAACTTTTTCGGGCAAGTTGTTTCGACGTCATTATTCCTAACACAGAGTAAGAATATATATAATGGTGAAATAAATTAAGAAGCAAAATAAATTTTGAGGATTTTAAGAGCTACAGAACCATTTTGAAATGAAAATTGGCAAACATATTAAATAGAATATGTCTTTCTTAATTATCGAATCAAATTTGATTTCACTCTTTTATTTTTTGCAAATTATATAATCTCATGAGACGAAATATTCAAACACTATTTTGTGTAGTGTAAGTTTTGCTTGCGTTTTTGAAAATTTTATAAAATTTGCAACAAAGACAACGTCTGAATGATAAATAAAGACAAAGTGTAATTGGGAAATCGGAGTTATATGACAATCCCTAGCAAAGGAAGCAATATGGCTTCATGTTTCTCAAAATGCGGTACCAAGATTATAGAACCAATTCCAGGAGATTTGAACAGTGTCTATAAGATCAGCTATAGAGCACACAAAAGTTATCACAAGTCAGGATGACCGCTACATGGTTTTAGATGTAAGGCGCAATAAAGGAATGGCGGAGATACTCAACTCGCGATGAGCTCTTCGTTTCTTCTAGACTCCCAAGAAATGTTGTTTGCCGAAGGCTTAATTATGTAGGACACTATTCCAGAAGATCAATTCTCTGCTTCCTACTCACCCCAGATCACGGAAGTGATCCTAGCGTTGTGTTGGACATCATCCTGGGACACGGGAGTAGAGAGCCGAATATGACAATTCAGGATTCATTCCGAATACAGATTCTTTATCTGTTCGTTTATGGAAAGAACAAGGATTTCTATGTCATCTTTTTAAAATAACGGAAGTAGATTTCTATGGAGGTGGTGGCGATATGGTCTAGGCCAGCGATACTCAACCTGCGGCCCTCCATTTTATGCATGGAACTTGTAATTTTTAACTATCTTTCATATCTTGCAAGCGAAAAATATTCGACGAAAATATATCGTTTCAAGATGATAGGGAGGTTGACTATTTTGTAGTGAACAACAAACATGGATCAGTAATTGTTTCATATGTCACGAAAATGCTGTATTTAAAAAATAACAATAAACAGGAATCGTTCAATGACACTTCTCGAAGATCTCTTTCAAGAAGTGAAAAATATAGACTTTCTTGAACAATCTTTACAACAGAGTGTTTTGTCAGTGGTAACAAAAACATCTTAAGAAGTTTGTTACATTATTGGTAATCATATAAAGCCGTTTACTGATGCAGAAATTGTGAAGGAGTGTTTCTTAAATGTTTCTAATTTAATGTTTTAGTGACAAAAATATAAAAAAAAATAATTATTAAAAAGGCAAAGGTTATAATATTTTGATCAATATTTTCCACATTTTAAATTTCCAATGTTATCTTGGTTTTAAAGCATTTCTTACTCCCATCCCCCATTTATCCTCATGTTGCGGCCCGTGGAAGTAACTAACACATGCTTGCATGGTCTGCCATTTCTGTGAATCTAACATGTCTGAGATGATCAAGGCAGAGCAACTGCAGCTCACTTGCACCCTCCCAGAACACTCCGAGAGCTAAGACGTGCCTTAGCAGAGGAGTGGGAGTTAGTCTCTAGATATAATAAATAGTATCTTCTACAAAGTAAGAGTTCGTTGTGAAAAGTGATTTATTGTCGAAAGCAATCAAACCCTATATTAAACCCTCAACATGTGTCATCTTGATACATGATTTTTGAAACATCATGTTTTCATGAGCATAAATCCTGATGATGAGAATAAACCAAATTAGCTTAAATCGGCTCATTAGTTTTTTAAAAAAAAAAAAATGTTTGGTTATGTATAATTATCTCAGGGGAATAAAAATATCATACAAATAATGAACAAAAAAATTTTTTTCAAGACATTACAGAAGGACAAGAGTGAATAAAAAGCAACTATAATTCTTGGTTTACAACGGAGAATTATCTCATATAATCATTCGTACTTCGGCTAATGTGTTTAAAATTCTCTAAAATTACCATATATTTCTGACATATAGGAAGACTTTACTAGATTGTAAGTTTTTTTTGTCTCGTTTTCCACTCTCACAAATTCTGTTTTTTTCCCCGGAATATTTTTGTGACATGGGCCACACATTGGCACACAATTATATAATAAAACAACAAACTGAAGCAAATAAAAATGAATTATGTATAATTCTCTGTTCCTTAAATATACTCTCTTTTTTTTGCTCTTATCAAATAAAAGCACGCATTTATTTTAAATATACCGCAATTAGGGAAATTTGTAAGTGTCAAGTGTCAGGAGTTAAACACATTATATTTTTATATATAATTACTATAATAAATCACTCGAAATGAAACTGCGTTTTTATGAACATTGATTTCTTTTTGCGGCCCACCTAAGCTGAAACCTTGTTTGTTTGGTCGAATGAATGGATCCAATAAATCCAGTTACTTGCAAAATAACACACACACATATAAGTATATATATATATATATATATATATATATATATATATATATATATATATACATATTAATTATTCGTTTCATTTTTTTTCGCTCAGTTTTGTTAGTTTCACTGAGCGTTTGTTATCCGCTCTTGCTTAATTAAGACAGAAACTGCAAGAAAAATCAATTTTCGTCGTTGTCTAGTGACACCACTGGTGGAGAATTGCACGAGCTACTGGAAAACAGATACCTTTTTATACCTTAAACTTCCCTGAAATCGCACTGTTTTACATTGAAATTTTATTCGTAAATGATCAATTTATTCCAGCAATTAAATCTTATAAATAACTATTTTCTGTAATTGAACATACTGAAAAGAGTCAGTATTTAAGAAAGGTGGGGAATGCTATCTAGCTCCGAAAAGATGCAATGGAAAGTTTGTAAGTTTCCACAAGCATAACTCTTCTCTCTCTCTTTTAATAGTGATATATCAAATATCCATTCTCTTGTAGGTTTTTAAAAAACAGACTCATATTTGATTTTTCAAAAACATTGGAAGACTTCAGCAGCCCAGAGTCCAACAGGAAACTTCAATTTTCTTGTCTTGTGTGTAATAAATGTCGTGTATTACTTATGTTTGCGAAGAATCCATCTGTACATTAAAAATTATTTTCGAACATCAAGTCCATCAATCTCCATTAGCCAGTTTGCATCAAGTTTATGTGGAAATTTCTTACACTATACCAGGGACGGCGAACTAATGGCACGTAATACAATATTTTGGGCACGTCACCGATTAAAACGGTTTGCATTTTAGTTTTAAAAAAGTTCACTATGAAGTATTACGAATAAACGCGAGTGATCAATCACGTTTTTACTGACATGTGCCAATATTTCAAAGAATTGAACATAAAGCCTCAATACACACACACACACAAATTATCTTCAACAGGGATTTAAAGTGGATCGCTTTTGACGCTAAATTGACGCTAATTTTGACGCTAATTATTACAAGAAACTAAAAGTAAAAAAGGGTTTTTTAGAGGTATAGAACTTTAAATTGCAATAAAAACAACGATGTATTATTCGATTGACATGAATTTTTTTTATTCGAAAGATAATCTTGTGGCATTACATTTTAAAATATCATTTCTGGCATATGACTGCCACGGCTGGCTCGGATGTAGTCCAATCTGGACGTCCAATTTTCGATGACTTTTTCCAACATTTGTGGCCGTATATCGGCAATAACACGGCGAATGTTGTCTTCCAAATGGTCAAGCGTTTATGGCTTATCCGCATAGACCAATGACTTTACATAGCACCCACAGAAAATAGTCTAGCGGTGTTAAATCACAAGATCTTGGAGGCCAATTCACAGGTCCAAAACGTGAAATTAGGCGGTCACCAAACGCGTCTTTCAATAAATCGATTGTGGCACGAGCTGTGTGACATGTTGCGCCGTCTTGTTGGAACCACAACTCCTGGACATCATGATTGTTCAATTCAGGAATGAAAAAGTTCGTAATCATGGCTCTATACCGATCACCATTGACTGTAACTTTGTGGCCTTCATCGTTTTTGAAGAAGTACGGACCAATGATTCCACCAGCCCATAAAGCGCACCAAACAGTTAGTTTCTCTGGATGTAATGGTGTTTCGACATACACTTGTGGATTAGCTTCACTCCAAATGCGGCAGTTTTGTTTGTTGACGTAGCCTGTCAACCAGAAGTGCGCTTCATCGCTAAACAAAATTCACTTATGAAAATCGGGAACAACGGCAATCTCGTTTTGGGCCCATTCGACGAATCTACGCCTTGCTTGATCATATTTAAAATGTAATGCCACAAGATTATCTTTCGAATAAAAAAAATTCATGTCAATCGAATAATACATCGTTGTTTTATTGCAATTTAAAGTTTTATACCTCTAAAAAAAACCAAATATATTTATCAATACTTTTCACTATAACAAAGCTGTTAGTACATACAATTAAGAAATTAAACACACTGATAGATCTTATATTGCTAAAAATTACCGAAAAGTAAATAAAAAGTATTTTTCACATATTTATAACGATTTTACTCTAGTTAAAGAGAGAAGAAATATAATATAATAACTAAAATGAAATTTTATATGTTGAAAAAAGTAAACATGCAGATTTTATCCAGTTATATTCTTAATAATATAAAATTTACCTAACTCAATTATTTGAAAAAAATTCCGAAATAGTCTTTACTTTTCATTTGCTAAACAAGAAATAAATAATATGTCCGGGAATAACACTTTTATTCGGCCAAAAAACCAGAAGAGAGATCATATAAAAAAAACAAAAGTATATATAATACTATTTAAAAGTTATTATACTTATAAAATCATTTCGTCGCGAACAATGTTATTTTCATGTATTATTAAAACTTTTCTGATAAAAGTTGCTGTAAATTTTTAAATTAAAAAAAAAATAGGTGAAAATTGAAATACACAAAACTTAGGTAAACTTTTATAAGAAAAAAAGTGATTTCTCAGGATCAAATTCAGTACGAAAAAAAAACAATAAAGTGGTCTGTTGTATTTGAAACTTTCCGCAAATTCAAAAAAGGCGAATTTAATACGTATGTAAAAAAATGCGAAAGAGTCGCAATTTCAATGATATTACGAATTCAAATTATTGTCAACAGCATTAGCAAAAAAACTTCTCCTTATTGAACAACTTCCTCATGTAATTCATTTCTTTATGAAGTGTTTAAAAATTAACCTATACCTGACAATAGATATCCCGAAAGAATTCCCACCATAAGCTCGGTACAACAAAACTGTAACCTAATTATAGGTTATTAATGCTTCAATCTCATCCTCCTCACAAACGGAAGAGGTTTTTTTAATAGGAGTAATAAATTTTTTATTCAAACTGGTCAGTGGTGAAATGTTTTATAAGAATATTTAAAAGTTAAAAAAAGTGGTATTTTAAATAAAAGTAAAAGAATTTTTTAAAGATAATGTTCTGCGTTCTTTATGAGCTACGAAGAAGATAATTCTTTAAAGTTATTGTTTTTTGTTTTCTTTAAATTATTTCTTTAAATTTAAAATTTTATACGTTTTTTAAATAGAAAATAAAAATTTCGAATAAAAAGGAAGTCATTCTGTAATAAATTTTATTTCTTATTAATGAATAGTTTTGTCGAATGTTTGAATTTTCCTCATTGGTTTAAGAAAATTGTAAAAACTTACTTGTAGTAGTTTAATGGTTGCATAAAGGTTTTAAATAAGAACTGCCTGAAAGATTTGTTTTGGTTTAGTAAACACAACAATGTGTATGGCAGCGTCATCTACAAATGGGATTAACAAGTTGGCACACAGAAATCCCCCAAGTAATGAAAAAGGATGTTTCATGTTGGAATGCTGAATCATGTTTTATGTGTTGGAATGCTACATTACTATGAATCTTTAATTAAGACAGAAACTGCAAGAAAAATCAATTTTTGTCGTTGTCTAGTGACACCTGGTGGAGAGTTGCACGAGCTACTGGAAAACAGATACGTTTTAATACCTTAAACTTCCCTGAAATCGCACTGTTTTACATTGAAATTTTATTCGTAAATGATCAATTTATTCCAGCAATTAAATCTTATAAATAACTATTTTCTGTAATTGAACATACTGAAAAGAGTCGGTATTTATAAGAAAGGTGGGGAATGCTATCTAGCTCCGAAAAGATGCGACGGAAACTTTATAAGTTTCCAAGCATAACTCCTCTCTCTTTTAATAGTGATACATCAAATATCCCTTCTTTTGTAGGTTTTTAAAAAACAGACTCATATTTGATTTTTCAAAAACATTGGAAGGGTTCAGCAGCCCAGAGTCCAACATGAAACTTGTCTTGTGTGTTATAAATGTCGTATATTATGTTTGCAAAGAATCCATCTGTACATTAAAAATTATTTTCGAACATCAAGTCCATCAATCTCCATTAGCCAGCTTGCATCAAGTTTATGCGGAAATTTATTACGCTATACTTAATGAATGGAGCTCCTTTTAAGGAAGTAGTATGTTTAAGTAAAAATAAGAAAAAATACAAACACTTATGACTGTTCATGTAAATTTGTGCCAATCCCATTTATAGGTGGCGCTGGCACAGTGAACCAAAAAAATTTTTACACTCGCATGTGTTTTTTTGTGTACCGAACCAGACCAAATGCAACAATTAAACTACTACAAGCTGCTTTTTTTTAATTGATAACTGAGATTTAAAATTTTTAAATCAATTTTTAAAAAATCAACCTTTTTGCTTCATTGAATAGAAATAATTTTTTAAAAATCATATTTGGCATGCTAAACATGATTTTATACATGTAACAATCTTTATACAAATAACTGCTATGTTTCAAAAATATATTGGCTGAAAAGTACATTATAAAATTTTTCCTAAGATATTATTAATTCATTTCCTGCAAGTTTAAACATAAATTATTTTTTTTCCTTCACCCTGGTTCGTTTATTATTTCTATAATATAAGTTAGGAAACTAATGTTAAAAATTCAAACATTTCACAAAAGAATTCATTGATAAGAAATAAAAAAAAATGGGAGAAAGATGTCCCATTTTACTCAAGACATAACACGGTCTCCAACATACAGTTACATACCACTTTTTTTTAAACTAAGAATTTTTGTTTATAATAAAGTTCATGGCAAAACTGTGTTTAGATCAGATATCGAGCGGCCGGTCGTGTTCAGCACGTCCGCATACGAATTCCTGTGTCACTCTGTGTTATTGCCTGCGATTGCTATTATATCCATTTAAGCCCTTTTAGGGCTTGCTGACCTCATCATGAGCGACATCGAAATGGATCCGCCATCTCCAGTGCCCTCTTATAAAGCATACGAAGAGTTGCTTATCTCTAGACCTTCCACTCCATTAACACCGGAACCAACCACTGCCTGCGGTAGACGCAGGGCTGCAATGACCAGGCTTTAAAACCAAGAAACCATGATTGAAGGTTACCAGAAGTTCTTGGCTACCTTCAACAAAGGAAAAGACGAGCACGGAGTATACAAACAGTTGCAAGAAAGCCTGAACGAGACGATTGAAGCAAGAGATTCACTGGTAAGTGAGCTCAGGACTATGCCCCCATGCCTTGATCAAAAGTGCCCTGATCATACTAAAATTAACTCTAAAAGTAAAATTGAAGTTAATAAACCCACTCAGAAAAAAAGGAAAAATACTAGGAATAACGCGGACGACTTTGTCTTCCCGAGTAAAACCGCTAGACCGATCACCCCAACGCCAGTACTTCAACCTATTGCTGTACAAAATTCTTTCGTTGATCTTGTACAGGACCCCGATCTACCTACTGATAATACAGTAGAAATCCCCAAAATCCCACCCCCACTGCCAGTTTACTTAAAAGTTAACAATGATTACAGAAAACAACTAGACCAGCTAAAAGAAAAATTCCCTGAACTAACTTCTAAAACTTCCGGAAAATACCTTAAACTTAACTTAGAATCCCACGAAGAGCATAAAGACCTTGTTGATTTCATGGATAAGGACAAAGATTTTCAATTCTATGTACTACCACCCAAAGATAAAAAACCCATTAAAATAGTGATTAAAGGACTCCCAGGCTGTACTAAACCCGAAGAAATAATTAATGACCTAGAACACCAAGGTTACAGCGATTGTAGCTGTAATCAATTAATTTCTAAACGCACTAAACTACCACTGCCATTTTTCCTAGTAACCTTAACAAGAAATAAAGAGAATTTAACCATTTTTGATTTAAAACATGTAGGTCACATGCAAGTTAAGATTGAAGGGTATTCCGTTAAAGGAACTACCCAATGCTTCAATTGCAACGACTTTTTTCACACAGCAGCCAATTGCCATATGACCCCTAGATGCCTAAAGTGCGGTAAAGCACATTTAACTAGAGACTGCGACATAAAAGAACGCCAAGAAAACCCTTACTGCATAAATTGTGAAGTGTACGGGCATACTGCCTGCTACACTAAATGTCCCAAGTTCCCCAAACCCAAAAATGGCAATCCTATTACTAATAGAAACAAAAAAGCATTCACTAGCAACAATGTTGTCGAAGGAATTTCCTTTGCCAACATGGTTTCTGGGAAACCTAAAAACAACGACCCCCAAACCTCTAACACCAAAAATAATATTCCGGAAAGACAAAGTCACGCTACCACTCCCCTCACAGATGAAATTAGTTCATCTGACTTCCAAGATCTCATTAGTCTATTCAAAATAGTTTCTAATATTTTCAAGCAATTTCCCAAACTCAAACAAATTATCCCCGAACTTAAGAAAACCAAAGATTTCCAAAAACAAGCATGTATGCTATTGGAAGCGCTCTGGGACTAAATTATTTTAATTTTTTCTCAGCTCGATTTTAATGGAATACATGACTTATTTCCATGATTTAACTTTTTTCTTTCATATGGGCACCTTTTAATTTCAATATTTAAATTTTAATAGCAACTTTTATTAATTTCCAAAGTCCTGAGCTCGCAAACCAACTGGATTTCGCCTCCTTCACTGCTGACGGCCTGCGCCTTCACGCCATTGGTCCCTCCTCCTAGTGGCCACACCTCCTCTCCACCCAAACCATGCTAGCAACGCCAATCACCTGTTAACTCAGATCAGGGACGGAGGAATCTGCCAAGATTCCAGTTCCCTTATGAATCATAAGAGTCAAACTGTGTTTTATTACCCCCGATTTAAACCCGGTAAAGACCCCACGTTGGCGACATCCCATCGCCCTATTTCACTCCTACCTGTCCTCAGCAAACTCGCTGAAAGAATAATATTAAACAGGCTCAATGATCACCTCCAGAAAAATGACATCCTCATTCCCCAACAGCACGGTTTCCGTGCCAATCTTTCCACATCGCACCAACTTCTGCGTGTGGTTGAATATGTCAAAACCGGATTTGCGGAAAACAAGTCAACTGGGGCTGTTTTCCTCGATATACAAAAAGCTTTCGAAAGAGTCTGGCACTATGGCCTACTCTATAAACTCATCTGTACTAACACCCCCCCTACTTAATTAAAATTATCAAATCCTTCCTAGAAAATAGGAACTTCTCGGTCCTTGTCAACCATTCATACTCTCCTCTCAAAAACATTTCTGCCGGCGTGCCACAAGGCGCGTTACTCTCTCCAACTCTTTTTTAGTCGCCAAAAGCCCTCGTGTAGCTAAACAGTGCGACGTTAATATTCAATCAATCAATCCAACTCTTTTTAACATCTATGTCAATGATATCCCTAGAACAAGCTTTTCGACTATATCTGCCTTTACGCGGACGACACAGCAATTCTGGTGCAAAACGCAAACCTACAAATACTAGCACATCAACTACACAAACACTTGGCGAGACTGGAACACTGGCTCTCCACCTGGAAAATCGCACTGAATGTCGAAAAAACGGAGGCAGTCTTCTTTTCTCGCAACATTAAGAAAAAACCACCTAACATATACATCCAAAACAAACACATCCCCTGGTCTCAAAGCACCAAATACCTGGGTGTTACCCTTGATAAAAGACTCACTTTCCGACAACACCTTATACAACTTAGAAAAACTTCAGAATTTCCGTGGCTAAAATCTACCCCCTAATTTCCCGGAATTCCTTTTTATCTCTCAGAAACAAATTGCTTATTTATATGCAAATTTTAAGACCCACCCTGATTTACGCCTGCCCAATCTGGGGTCATGCAGCCCACTCAAATATAAATCAAATTGAGATCGCCCAAAACTTAATCCTACGAACCATCACCAAAGCAGACTGGTACATACGAAATGCGGACATCAGATCTGCTCTAAATATTAAAACTCTAAAAGAAGTAATCAAGAAAATAGCAACTAAATTTTTCAACAATATAGACGCCCATGACAATAGAGCAATTCTCCGTATAGAAAAATACCCAATAAATCCCCTCTTTAATCGCCCAAGAAATATTCTTGCAAATTCATAACTTCAAAAATTTTTTCAATCTGCCCTACCATCCTCTTCCGGCAGACTCTCTCTCCTCCAATAGGAGCAGAGCGAGCTGACCAATCCCGACCGCTGCTCTCATAGCAGTTTTTCGCTTCAAAGTCTCGTACATCCACCCCGCCCACCCCGAGTGGCCCGGCTTTTTCCCACTTTCTCAAAATAAACTTACCATTTATATTTAAATTTCAAACTTTCCATTTATACTCTATACTTCCCCCCCACAACAAGTAACTCTCCCCCACAAGTGTCTTTCACTTCCTAATGAAAAAAAAATACTTTTAAATATTAATATTCAATACTTTAATGCAGTTCTGGGCTAAGGTAAAGCCGAAGCAAAGCTCACCCACAGTTCCAAAGATAGGAGGTGAAGTTTCCCTGCGGGAAACAAGTACTCCGACAACATTTCCACGTATACCCCCGATTTTTCACTCAGCTCCCAGAAGCCCCTCACAGGTGTCTCGGCTCGCCGCATCGCCTGTGTCCGGCACAGTTTTATACCATAAATAGAACAACTATTCCTCTTATTCTAATGACACTAAAACATCCACAAATTTTTCTTCCCCACCACAAGTAACTCTCCTTCACAAGTGTTTTTCACTTCCTCAAGAAAAAAAAATCACACTTTAATGCAGTTCTGGGCTAAGGTAAAGCCGAATCAAAGCTCACCCAAAGTACTCAAAGATAGGAGGTGAAGTTTCCCTGCGGGAAACATGTACTCGGATAACATTTCCACGTATATATACTCTTCAACGAAGTGGAGAAACCCGCTCCGCCCCCCATAACTCAACAAAAAACACTTTTCACACTCTTAACAATACGATTTAGCTGCACTGCGTCATTTACTCTGGGTTCTGAGGTGATTCTCACCGTCTTGATTCACAGCCTTCGACCTTCCCGTCTTCCTTCCTGCGTTCTTCCCCTCCCCCCGCCGGCGCTCTGCTTCGATAGAGCGTTCGTGCTTTGGGGTACGTCTTCCCTCCCCGTTTTGTCCTGGGAGTTTTCTTGATTTGTTAAAATCCTCACATCATGGTATATCTTTTTCTCCCATCCTTCTGGGAATAGGCACCCGCGATCATCTAATTTTAGTTAGTTTACTGTGTTTTAGTTCTGAGGTCAGAGGCATTATTAAAAAACTGCAGAACAGAAAAGCTGCAGGTCCCGATCAAATTCCTAATATAGCTTTTAAATATTTTACGCTTAATGCTCTTACACACTTAACGAAATTGTACAATCAATGCCTCATTAAAAATCACTTTCCTACACTGTGGAAGCAAGCAAACGTTATAATGTTGGTGTTGGCGCATGCGCGCCAACGTCATACGCACAAATGCAAATATTCTTCCTTGCCGCGCTATGCCGGGAGTTGAGAACTTTCTGTGGAACAAGATAGACGAGAAAATTTCTCTTTAATACTCAGACGTGAGCATTAATACAGGACTATAATACTCGAAGATCACAATAAAAATTACTTAAAATTTGCCGCGCTTGTAAATAGCATATATATGTTGTGTAATACATCTTGTGTGGTTAAATAAAAAAAAGTAAAAAAGAAATAAGCGTGGCTGGTCCGTCGATGAAAACACAACAAACTAAAAATAAACATTCTGGTTCCGCTCGTGCCAGGAGCGATCAGTGCATTATGGATAAAGAAAGTCGATTAAAAAGTACCTTGGAAGGTAAAATAAGCAGAATTGAAACGTTCATTGAAAGTGCCAACGAAGAAACCGATTCGGTTGAAATAAAAGTAAAGCTAAGAACTGTGATTGCACTACAAAAAAACGCGGAGGAACTTCGCAACAACTATTACGCCATTCCGAATGTGAAAGATGCAGAATTAACTGCCATCGACGAAGATCTCCATCTGTAGCGAATTATAAACGAAGCAATGTCCATAATTATTTCGAAACGAAAGGAGTGTGTATCCGGGCGAATTAGTTAGACAGTCCACAATAATTCCATGAGATAATTTAGGTATAGTAATGTTTAATTAGATACGAATTGCCGCGATGCGGCTTACACATCCTACGATACAAGTTACACACACACACACACTAACGATCTTTACAATTTTAATACAGATGTGCGCACACCAGCGCCCTCGCGTGGTCAATATTTCGGCAAACACCCCACCGGTGAACAGAATGTTCACCCAGTAAATATCGAACCACAATTAATACAAACAATTATTCAAATACAATTCTTACAAAGAAAATACTGATACAATACTACTAATCAGATCTAAATTATACATATTAGAAAGAAAAAAGTAAATGTACATTAAAGTACACAATATAATGAAACTTAAAGATGACAAAGCTTCAATTTACAAACGAACAAATACTAGGATACATACCTCAAGATTTCACAAAAAATAAATTTAACAGAGGTTAATTAATAATGTGTAATCTCCTACCATTAATCTGAAAAATATAAACAAATTAGTACAAGTATATTATACAATTTCTAAAGGGTACAGCAATTGAATTGGTTTTTTGAAGAGACCTTTAAAAGTTTTTACAAGACAAGATCTAACGTTATCGTCTCTTCCAATAAATATTTCTTTGATTATTCCAAGTTCCCACAAAAATTTTGATTTTACATTTCCTTCAACAAGAACTACGTCGTTTAATTTTAAATTCTTATGAACAGATGGTGTTTTAAAATGATTAGCTGTGTTTAACTGGAGCAAATACTGTTCTTTCCAGCGCCTACAAAGTTGTTTTAAAAGAAGAGTTCGGTAAGTCTTTCTTTTCTTGTACGACTCCTTTGCCGTAGTGGCGTCGATCAGTTCGATGAAATGTATAGGATATTTAGAGTCACCATAACCTAACTTGAGGAAGTGGGCCGGTGTTAGTGGTTCCGGCTCTCTTGGATCATTCTCCACGTATGTCAGTGGTCGATGATTAACGATGACTTCAACTTCTGAAAGTATCGTTGAAAGTTCTTCAAATGTTAGAAGTGCCCTGCCAAGTATTTTACGTAAAGGATCCTTTATAGTTTTAACAAGACGTTCGTAAAATCCACCCCACCAAGGCGCACGTTCAACTATGAACTTCCAGTGAATACCTTTATCTGCGACAAAATTTTGAAATTCACTGTCTTTCAAGATGTTGGCAAAATATGCTAGCTCCCTTTCAGCTGCTTTAAATGTACGTGCATTATCGGAGTATATTACCTTGCAATTACCTCTACGAGCGAGGAATCTCCGTAAAGCAACATGTAAAAATTGAATATTAACACTTTGTGGACATGTCCGACACAAGTTCTAAGTTTCAGTATTTAACGGCACGCTGCCCTAGTGACTGCACATGTAAACAAAGAAACATAAGACTTGCGAGTGTCCCCAAGTTCTTGATTGTCACATGTAACAAGTATTGTACCTGTAAAATCAATTCCTACAATTTGGAAAGGAGGAGATTGGGTGATTCTATCTCGGGGCAACTGACCACTTAACTGGTCAGCTGGTTTGGCACTGTATTTTTTACAAACGAGACAGATTCGAATCATTGTTTTCACTAACTGACGACCTTTAGGTATTTAATATTTTTTCCGAAGTTGAGTCAAAGTTGCAGATACGCCACAATGACCAATACGTTCATGTTCCCTAATAACAAGTAATTCTGTAAATTTACAGCGTCGAGGAAGAATAACAGGATGCTTTTCACCAAAGCATAAGTCTGCTTCAAGCAACCGTCCAGTAAGTCGTAATAAATTATTTTCATCCAAATACGGCACTAAACTCTTTATTTCAGAGCTAGATCGAAGTTGTTCGTTTTGTTTTAAGGCTAATATCTCAGCTGAATAAAATTCGGATTGAACACATTTAAGCCAAAAATATTCAGCATTTTGTATTTCATCTGCAGTAATGTAGAAGTCCATCGATTTGTAAATGTTTCTAGCATTGTTCACGAATCGGAAAACCCAAGCAGTCGTTTTCAAAAGTTTCTTAAGGCTTCTGAATCGATTTATGTCAACAAGAGCTTCCCTCTGTTGAGTAAGTGCCACATGCACACTAGAACGATGTTCTAATTCTTCCGAGCAGAGCTCCGAATCTAAAATATCTCGGTGACGATTTGGCCAATAATCGGGTGTTAGTTTAAGCCAAGGGGGCCATGCCACCACAGCTCATTCTGTGCTAACTTGACGGCAGATGTACCACGTGAAAGGAGATCAGCAGGGTTATCCTTTCCTGGACAGTGTCCCCACTGCATCGGATCAGAGAGCAATTGTATCTCTTGAACACGATTTTTAATGTATGGTTTGAACGCTGAAGAATCGCCGCGTATCCAGTAGTACGAAATGAGAGAATCGGTCCAATAATATATATTAGCATCAAATTTGAGACAAGATGACACCTGTTTGGCCAACCTAGCTGACAATAAGGCTGCTGTCAGTTCAAGACGAGGAAGCGTCAATGATTTCAAAGGTGCCACACGACTTTTTGAGCAAATGAAACTAGTTTCGATTTCGTTATTACAAGTAACAAATCGCAAGTACAATATTGTTCCATAAGCTGATTCACTCGCGTCTGAAAAACAATGTATTTCACACTTTGATATTTCTTGATCTATGTTACCTAAATAGAACCGTGATATCTTTATCTCAGTCAAGCCCTCAGCTTTGCTACTCCACTGCTGCCACTTGTGTCGTAGCTTTGGGGGAAGTTCAGGGTCCCATTCTACTCCTAGAGTCCAAAGTTCCTGAAGTAGACATTTCAATCTGATAACGAATGGGCCAAGAATTCCAATGGGGTCGAAGATGCGACCAACCACACTCAGAATAAATCTTTTCGATTCTCCTCTACGTGACATAAACTTCAATAGATCCTTTGGATCGAAATAAATTAAATCA
Source organism: Trichonephila clavipes (assembly GCA_019973935.1). Taxonomy (NCBI): domain Eukaryota; kingdom Metazoa; phylum Arthropoda; class Arachnida; order Araneae; family Nephilidae; genus Trichonephila; species Trichonephila clavipes. The sequence goes on along the minus strand of BMAU01001918.1, from coordinate 26,007 downwards.
TTTTCTGGATCCCAAGCAAGTCCTAAAACCTTAGTTGGAGGTCTAAGATCAATAGCACTAGTTTCAGAGGATTCCGTTTTGACACCTTCTTGCTGCCATAACAAATTAAGTTGTTTCGAATTACTTCGCCATTTGCGCAATAACATGCCTGCGTCACTGAATATTTGCAAGCACTCCAAGGTAGTACGTAGAGCGTCCGGAACATCATTCTGACCACAAATGAGGTCATCAACATAAATGGAACTATTTATCAACTCAAATGTATGAGGATATTGCTCTCTGTACTTCTTAAAATTATGTTTTAAAGTTGCTGCGAGAAGGTATGGGCTAGGTCGAAGTCCAAAAAGAACTCTCGTGAAATTCAAAACGTATGGCTCGTTATTCAAATTATCAGTCCAGAAGAAACGTGTAAAATCTCGATCACGGAAATCTAATTCAATTTGAAGAAAAGCCGATTTTACATCAGCGGTAAATGCTACAGGACATTTTCGAAAACATAAAAGCAGTTCTAAAATGTTGGGATGCAAATTTGGTCCCGTATATAAACTTTGATTTAATGATGATTGTCCATCTTCGTGTGCTGAACCATCAAATACTATTCGAATACGACTTGTGGGTTTGTCCCTACGTATCACTGCATGATGGGGTAGGTAAAATCCCTGACTATCCAATAAAGAATCACAAGAAGTACGCTCAACAATACCTTCCCTAACATAGTCATCAATTACATCCTTATACTCGCAGAACAACTCGTGATCACATTTAAACCTACGAACCAACCCCTCAAAACGCTTACGTGCGACAGTTTTATTATTTTGTAAAGCCTCTCTCATACCTGGTTTCCATGGCAAATTTACACGATATCGACCATCTACGAAACTAACTGATTTATCAAAAACTCACTAAGTATCTCTTCATCCCCATTACCTAAAGTCACCGAACCCTTGTCAAGTATTCCTAAACTTTCTATCTCCCAAAATCTCCTTAGCTCAGTCGAAATCGATTCCTCTTCACTGTGAACCAAATGTACCAAAGTACAATCACTCCGCTCATCACACTTTCCCTGAAGAGACCATCCTAGCCTAGTCTCGACTGCAACCAATGATGAATCTAATCTTTTTATCCGATGTGTTAAAGACCAATAAAAATCGGAACCTATTAACAATGAAATTTCACAATTCTCAGAAGATTCATTACAACTGAATGTTAGCCTAAACCCTTTCGACTCCATTTCTGCCCACGCATCTGGATTAGGTAGGCTAAGTGTTGCCTTTGAAATTTCCTCAATTTCCAATGCCTCAATCACAGTCTCTTCTCCGCTTAATACATTCCTTAGCCTAACCTCGACCTTACTACAAGTTTGTTTTTTAGGAGTTTTACAACCGAACGAAAAAATATTTAGCCTTTCCGAACCCAATATTTTCAACCCCAACCTTCGAGACACATTTTTTTTTTTTTTTATGAACGACTTCTCAGTTCCATTATCAAAAGGCAAAATATCTTATCCGATGAAGAACGACCTATAATTTCGGCCTTCACACATTGCAATAAAACTCCACCTCTGTTATGAAAAACAGAATTTGAAGACGTAGTTTTAACGTCAACATTCTTTTCCTCCAAATCCAAATTTTTTGCTTAGATTTTTCTAACTTAAAACAAATAGCACGCGCATGTCGACCTTTACAATACGAACAAACCTCTTTCTTGCACTTTTTAACATAACAACCAGTGTTGCAACAAATGAAACATCTCCCTTCTTGAATTAATTTAGCTCTTTTTTTTCTGAACGCATAAATTCTCACACAAATCAGACATATGAGTATTCTGGGAACAAAATAAGCAATTCGAAAATGCAGCCGTCAGCAATTCGTTTGCAGAGGAAAACGATTTATGAGATGGGGGGAATCGAGAATGACATTGAACCCTTCGATTTGACTGGGGATAGCTATGAGACGTTCTTTCGAAATACTTAGTATTGGAATAGGAATTTTTATTTTTCAATTCTAGGTCATGCGGTTTTACTAGAAATTCTGTGCGTTCGCGACTTTCTACTTCGCTTCGCAAATATGCAATTAAATCAGTGATTTGTGATTGTGTTTCATTATGTTTTTTTATTATATTCTAATGCTAAATCAGGGGGAATAGCTTTCATAATTATCGGAAACAAGAGACAACTATAGGAATCGGGAGAGATTTCAAGAGATTCAAGTCCCCTTATATTAATTTCTAACTGATCATATAAATTTCTTAACGCAATAACATCAAACGATTTACGAACAGGGGTCAGATTTAACAAGCGATTCATATGAAAGTCAACAATAAGTTCTTTACGTCCGAACCGATTTTCTAAAATTTTCATTGCTTTTGCATAATTTTCCGATGTTAGAGTTAAGCCTCGTATAGCCAATTCTGCATCAGATGTGACAACCGATTTCAAATAGGAAAATTTGTCCACATCATTTAAACTCGAATTTTCATGTACTGCGGATTTAAATCTAGCCCAAAAACTGGGAAAACTACTGATATCTTTGCCCGAAAAAGATTCTAATGTGAGTTTAGGTAAACGCGGTTGATTTGTTAAAATAGAACTAACTGTACTATTTAAAGGAAGTGTTATGTTTTGTGGTTGATTTTCCACCGAATTTTGAATAGCAGTGTTCGAAACTGATTCTACATAACGTTCAGCACGGATTTTCCAAATTATAAATTTATCTCGATATTCTTCGCGAGTTACGATTTCTTCTTCTAGACTCTCAATATCTATTAAATTCTCAATTTCATTATCGAGTGTACTCAGCTCTTCAAATTTAGAAATTAATTGCATATATATCTCATGTACTGTTGTTTTATCAGCTGTATTGCTTATTTCGGATTCTAATTTATTAATTTGTTTTGTCACGAGGGATCTCGAAACAGACCGAGTCTTTTTCGCTCTTTCTAATATATCCTTATTTGCTGCATCCATTTTAAACCAAAACACTATAATTGCAAACAAATATACAAATGACAACACCAATTCTAAATGCAACTTAGTACAACTTTCAAACAAAATTCAGCTTAACAATATGCATACAAATAAACAAAACTATACCAGAGCAACCTGCCAAATACCGACAGTTACGAATAAACCAAAATCAGAAATGATGAGAAATAAGCTAACTAGACAAATACCGAATTCAATGTTAGACAAAACGAAAGTACTCACCCCCATCACGCAGCGAATGACCTTCCCGGCCGATGCACCATGTAGCGAATTATAAACGAAGCAATGTCCATAATTATTTCGAAACGAAAGGAGTGTGTATCCGGGCGAATTAGTTAGACAGTCCACAATAATTCCATGAGATAATTTAGGTATAGTAATGTTTAATTAGATACGAATTGCCGCGATGCGGCTTACATCCTACGATACAAGTTACACACACACACACACACTAACGATCTTTACAATTTTAATACAGATGTGCGCACACCAGCGCCCTCGCGTGGTCAATATTTCGGCACACCATCTTCTTGAAGTCCGCCTTGAGTCTTTAGAGGTAAGAATTGAAACTATTCTTAATTCCTCTAAGAAATCAAGTTCTGGGGCAGTAATGAAAACAAATGATATTTTCGAAATAAAAACTAAAATACCTCCTTCAGTTTTACCCGAGTTCTCGGGAAAATACGAAGAATTTAGTTCATTTAAATTCCAATTTGACGATCTGATCACAAATAACATACTACTGAGTGAATCTCTGAAGCTATACTACCTCAGATCTTGTTTAACTCATGAAGTTAATTATTTATGTAGTAATTTTGATAATTTTGATTCTTTATATGAATTTTTAGAAAATAGATACGAAAATGAACGATTAATAATCAATATTCATATTCAAAACATTTTGAAGTTTGAAAAAATACAAAATGAAAATTCCACAGAAATTAGAAATATGATTGATTGCGTTCAAAAAAATTTACGAGCATTAAAAGTTTTTAAATATGAGCAAAATAAATTATCCGATGTTTTACTTATTAATATTCTAGTTGAAAAACTTGATAGAGAATCGAGAAAAAATTTTGAATTATCACATAAATCCAAAACCGTCCCTACATTTCAAGAATTTATTGAATTCTTAGAACAACGAGAATCCGTTTTATTGTCTGTGTCTGTTGATAGAAGTGCCAAAGTGAACCCAAATAAAATGTGTGCCAACAATTCTAAGCCAAAAGCTTTTATAGTTAACGAAAATAAAAACAAAAATTGTATAGTGTGTAAAAGTCACAACATCCAATATATAAATGTCCTACTTTTTTAAAATTCAGTATTGACGAAAGACTAAAATTCATTCGCAAACACAAACTTTGTAATTTGTGTTTAAAATCTAACCATATTCAAATTAATTGCCTTTCCAAATATCGATGCAAATGCGGTGATTCACACAGTTATTTGATTTGTACTCGAAATTCTAATAAATCGAAAATAAAAAATCCTTTAGCTAACGGAAATGAAAAAGAATATTGCGAAACAGTTAACAAGAATTCTAATCCGAATAACCCGGCATCAGTGTTGAGTAATAACACATGGCCCGATCAAATAAATAAAAAAAATGTTCTGTTTTCAACAGCAGAAATATATGTTCGCAGAGCAAATAATCAAAAAATAAAATTGAGAGCTATACTAGATTCCGCTAGCAATATCTGTGTACTCACAGAAAGAATGAGTAATTGTTTAGGAATAAAAAAGGAAAAAATAAAGACACCAGTATCCGGTTTAAATGGATTATCACAGAACATAAAATGGAAATTAAAAACAATTATTTTAAACGAAGATAGCAGTTTTGCTGAACCAGTAGATTTCTTGATTGTAGACAAAATAACTGAATTTACCTCCTGAAGTTTAGATATTTCCAATGCAGAAATTCCAAAGTTTTTGACGTTAGCTGACAAATCATTTTATGAAGCAAACGAAGTTCACGCTTTGATTAGCGCTGATATATTTTTTAAAGTTTTAAAACAGAACACGTATAAAGTAAATGAAGAGTTGTTTTTCAAAGAAAGCGAATTTGGGTGGATTGCGTGTGGTAAACTTGAAGAAAGACAAACTAATAAACAAGGACAGTGTTTTTTAGTAAACAATGACTCTATTTAAGATACTTTAAAGTTGTTTTTTGATTTAGAGGGTTTGGGGATACGAGATGATCCAATTCTTCATGAAAGGGATCAAGCTTTAGAAATTTTTAAAGAAACTGCTGAATTCGAAAAAGGCCGTTATATCGTGCAACTTCCCTTTAGAAAATCCTATAATGAATTGTCCGATAATTATCCCCTAGCTAAACAACGTTTCCAAAATTTATGGAGAAGATTTGGCCATGATTCGGAATTATATCAGCAATACCGTGAAATTATTCCCGATTACACAGAACAGGGTATTATAGAAGAAGTTAAAACCGAAATTACAGATAACAAATTAAAAGACCTGTATATTATTTACCTCATCAGGCCATAAAAAAGACGGTCGCTTAACATCAAAAACAAGAATTGTATTTGACGCTGGAAGTCATCAAAATAATGAACTCTCATTAAATTATTGTTTATGGCCAGGAATTAATTTAAATCCCAATCTCTTAGACATATTAATTAATTTTAGATTGAATGCAATAGCCCTTTGTTCTGATATTAAACAAGCTTTCTTACAAATTTGTCTTGCCGACGAACACAAAGATGCCGTTCGATTTCTCTGGAGTGATGACGAACCGTGTGTTCATAATAGGCCTAAACTACATGTATACCGTTTTAATCGAGTAAATTTTGGTGTTAGTTCAAGTCCATTTCTTCTGGCAGCCATGATTAGGCATCATATTGAGAAATATAAACATGAATTCCCTGACACTGTAGAACTTTTAGATAGAAATTTCTACGTTGACGATCTTATTTCAAGTGGTAACGAATTTGAAGAAGCTCTTCAAACTTCACGAAGAGCAAAAAATATTATGGAAGCTGCTTGAATGGGTCTCAGAAAATGGATTACTAATGATGCTAATTTAATGGAGCAATGGAAGAAAGAAAATTTTAATGTACATCCTGTACATGAAACTGTAAGTTTAGGAGCAAATGGAACAAAGATCCTAGGACTATCATGGAACACTAATGAAGATTACTTGACTACAGATACTAGAAGTCTATTGGAATTTGTTTCCTTAGATATATAAAAATACGAAACGCTTCATACTGCAAGCAGTTGGAAAGATCTTTGACCCATTAGGGTTAATTTCTCCTTTCACCGTTAGAATGAAATGTCCCCTTCAAGATCTCTGGAAGGAAGAAATTCAATGGGACGACCCTTTGCCAACACATATTGAAAATGAGTGGAAAAAATGGTGTGAGGAGCTACCCCACTTACGAAATCTAAAAATACCTCGACTAGTTCTAGATTCTACTTTGCTGGAAAATGATGTAGAGTTGCATAGCTTTTGCGACGCCAGCAAAAAGGCATATGGCGCAGCCATATATTTGAGAACAAAGTCAAGAAATGGAATTTCTGTTAAACTTGTGACTTCAAAAAGCCGTGTAGCACCATTAAACTGTGTAACCCTGCCCAGACTAGAATTACTTGGAGCTCTAGTCGCTGCTCGTCTGGCATCTAAGGTGAAAAAGATCGCGAATCTTAAAAGATCCTGTTTACAATATCACTGGACTGATTCCAAAATAGTTCTGTTTTGGATAAAGGGTAACAAGACCCGATGGAAGCAATTTGTTGCTAACCGAGTCAACGAAATAACCAGCCTAACAGATCCCCACTCATGGTACCATTGTGCTGGTAAGGAAAACCCAGCAGACTTCCTTTCTCGTGGACTGAGCGCTGACTGTCTGGTGTCAAATTCCAGGTGGTGGACAGGTGCAGAATTTTTGTCCAATTCTGAATTTCCTAAAAACTTTCAGCAAGTGGTTCCTGAGTTAGACTACCTCACCGAACATGAGAAAGAGACTGTAGTTCAAGAAAGAAAAAAAATTGCTTGAAGCTGACAGAAGTGAAGAGACTGTCTTGCTGAATAGTGATTCCTCTAGCATCCTTGACGAACTTTTAGAACTTTCTAATAATTATTTCAAAGTTATTAATATTTTATCTTATATTTTCAGATTCAACTACAACTGTAGGAATAAGTCCAAAAAGGTTGGACCTCTAACTGTAGCCGAATTCAAGGAGTCAGAAATTAAATTGATTAAGCATGCCCAAAGATCCTTGTTTGATAAAAAAAAATCCAAGTAGTATTTCTAATTTTTTTTCCATTTGTAGATGGGGAAGGAATAGTTCGCGTAGGTGGAAGATTAGAAAATGCTTCTGTGCCCTATCTCCATAAGCATCCTGCGATTTTACCAAAAGGTTCAAAATTAAGTAAACTTTATTTTAACAGCTTGCATACAAGACTCTTTCACGTTGGCCCACAGGGATTGTTAAATGCTGTACGACAAAAATGTTGGCCTTTGAGCGGTCGTATCATCACTCATAAAACCGTTCATCAATGTGTGACATGCTTCAAAAGCAGACCCATTCTCTCTTCACAAATTATGGGTAATTTGCCCAGTGAAAGAGTAAACACATCGAGCCCATTTACTATTGCTGGACTTGATTTATGCGGTCCCTTTTTAGTAAAATATAAAAATCAGAGAAAGGGAACTCTAAATAAAGTGTACATTTGTGTTTGCATATGTTTTTCTACGAAGGCTATCCATCTCGAGTTATTATCGGATCTCACTTCCGATGCTTTGATAGCAACGCTTAAACGTTTTACTAGTAGACGGGGTAAATGCTCCAAAATTTACACAGATAACGCTACTAATTTCGTGGGAGCAAACTCCATATTAAAGAAATTTCATAAATTAATTAATTTTCCGGATGAGAATTTAGCTAAATATTTCGTGTCAGAAAATATTGATTGGAAATTTATACCTCCCAAGTCCCCTCACTTTGGAGGTCTTTGGGAGGCAGGTGTAAAATCTGTGAAGCACCATCTTAAAAGAGCGATAGGAAATCTTCACTTTACCTTTGAAGAATTAGAAACTATTATGATTCAGGTAGAGGGAATATTAAATTCGCGTCCACTGACTCCCCTCAGTAGCGACGCAGATAACTTCGATGTTTTGACCCGTGGTCACTTTTTGATAGGGAGACCTTTAACATCAATACCTGAGCCAAATTTAATAGATGTAAATGAAAATCGTCTCAGTCGATGGGAAAAGATTACCAAGGTTGTGCAACGCACATGGAAAAAATGGAAATCTGATTATTTGAATACACTGCAAGCTAGATCGAAATGGATAACTGAAAAAAATGATCTAATAATTGGTCAAATGGTTTTAATCAAAGAGGATTTCTTACCTATAAATACTTGGCCTTTAGGTCGAATCTTAGAAGTATATCATGGGTCAGATGGAAAAGTGAGAGTTGTCAAGGTTAAAACTCAATCGGGATAATTTAAAAGACCTATTAGTAAAATAGCTGTTCTCCCAATTGATACTAAGTAAATTGTGTGTATATGTATTGCTATATTATATTTCATTTGTGTAAAATTGTTGATTTAACTTTATTATTACATTTAAATTGTTGTAATCATTGTAATTAATTATGTGCTAAATTTATATGTCTTGTGCTAATTATGATATTTGTAAGTTCTTGCATGTGAACATGGCAAGGCCGGGCGGGATGTTGGCACATGCGCGCTAACGTCATGCGCACAAATGCAAATATTCTTCCTTGCCGCGCTGTGCCGGGAGTTGAGAACTTTCTGTGGAACAAGATAGACGAGAAAATTTCTCTTTAATACTCAGACGTGAGCATTAATACAGGACTATAATACACGAAGATCACAATAAAAATTACTTAAAATTTGCTGCGCTTGTAAATAGCATATATATGTTGTGTGATACATGTTGTGTGGTTAAATAAAAAAAGTAAAAAAGAAATAAGTGTGGCTGGTCCGTCGATGAAAAAACAACAAACTAAAAATAAACAGTTGGCGAAGCCAAATCAAGATAGAACATATCCACAAGGCTACAGACCAATTAGCTTAATTAACGCCACTGCTAAGGTTTTTGAAAGAATAATCTTAACTCGAATCAAATCTCACTGCAAAGCCATAGATTTCATTCCCCGGAGCAATGCGGCTTCCAGGAGGGCCATTCAACGCTACACCAATTGATACGTGTTACAAACATTATTAATGAGGGTTTTGCCCATAAATTTTATACTGTAGGTGTCTTTTTAGATGTAAAAAGGGCATTCGACAAAATGTGGCACGATGACCTCACGTACAAGTTAATTAAATTGCAGTTCCCCGACTATTTAATTAAAATCATTCATAATTTTTTACACAATAGAACTTTTAGAGAGTTCGTGTAAATAATTCATACTCTAACACGGGATCTTGCCTCTCTGGGGTCCCTCAGGGATCTGTCCTTTCTCCGTACATGTACAACATTTAAACACACGACTTTCCACAGCACTCCACCGTCATTACTTGCCTGTTTGCGAATGATTCCGCAGTCCTATCGCAGGGTGTCCAGCTGAAATACACAATTAAAACAGTTCAACACTTAGATAAACTTGAAACGTGGCTTACACATTGGAGAATTGCAATTAACGTTGATAAATCACAAGCAATTGTTTTCAGGAAATGGGGGGTCATCGACCCGCCTTTCCAGCTGACACTTTTTGATGACAACATCCAGTGGGTTTCGGTGGTGAAATACCTGGGTCTACACATAGATAGCCGCTTAACGTTCAAAAAGCACATCGACTATCTAGCAGAGAAATTCTGGGGTAGAATTTCTCTAGCCATCTCCCTCATTGGGAGGTCTCCTCTATCCCTAGAAAATAAAGTTATTCTATACAAGCAGATTCTGCGCCCAGTTATCACTTATGGTTCACTCGTATGGGGAGCTTCAGCCTCCACCCACATGAAAAAGATTCAAGTAATGCAAAACAAGATACTCCACGTCATGACGAATGCACCTTGGTACGTCCCAAAATGACGTGATTCACAACGATCTACATATGGAGCCGATTTCTAATTACATCACTAATCTCTCTAGAAATGTCTTTAAATCTATTGAATCTCATGACAATCCAATTATCAAAGCACAAACAATGTTTACGTATCCTCATCCTAAAATTTAATATGCATACTCTTCAACGAAGTGGAGAAACCCACTCCGCCCCCCATAACTCAACAAAAACACTATTTTCACACTCTTAACAACACTATTTAGCTGCACTGCACTGCGTCATTTACTCTGGGTTCTGAGGTGATATCTCACCGTCTTGATTCGCAGCCTTCGGCCGTCCCGTCTTCCTTCCTGCGTTCTTCCCCTCCCCCGCCGGCGCTCTGCTTCGTTAGAGCGTTTCGTGCTTTGGGGTACGTCCTCCCTCCCCGTTTTTTGTGGGAGTTTTCGTGATTTGATTAATCTTCTCATCATGGTTTACCTTTTTCTCCCATCCTTCTGGGAATAGGCGCCTTCCGAGCTGGCGCCCGCGATCATCTAATTTTAGTTAGTTTACTGTGTTTTAGCTTATAACTTATGGTTCGTCCGTATGGAGAGCCGCAGCCGCCACCCACATGAAAAAGATTCAAGTAATCCAAAACAAAATCCTCCGCGTCATGACGAACGCACCTTGGTACGTCCGAAATGACGTGATACACAACGATCTACATATGGAGCCGATTTCTAATTACATCACTAAACTCTCTAGAAATGTTTTCAAATCTATTGAATCTCGTGACAATCCAATTATCAAAGCACAATTACTGTACTTATCCTCATCCTAAAATTAAATATGCATACTCTTCAACGAAGTGGAGAAACCCGCTCCGCCCCCCATAACACAACAAAAAACACTCTTTTCACACTCTTAACAATAGGATTTAGCTGCACTGCACTGCATCATTCACTCTGGGTTCTGCGGTGATTTTTCACCGACTTGATTCACAGCCTTCGGCCGGCCGTCTTCCTTTCTGCGTTCTTCCCCTCCCCCCGCCGGCGCTCTGCTTCGTTATATCGCTCGTGCTTTGGGGTACGCCATCCCTCCCCGTTTTTGTGGGAGTTTTCGTTATTTGATTAAATTTCTTATCATGGTCTATCTTTTTCTCCCATCCTTCTGGGAATAGGCGCCCGCGATCATCTAATTTTAGTTTACTGTGTTTCGTCTAGTTCGGAACGAACACTATTCTTGAAATCCTCCTGTATACCGGGGAGAACGAGTTACTATAAGGAAGGTTTAATTCGGTCTGTTGTGGATTCTGACGGGCACGATATCTAGTGATTGCCCAGTCCCCTTTGCTACTGTCTTTTTCTGAGTAGCTTCATCCAGTCTTCGCCATTTCTACTGAGCAGAAGCGTTTCGCTCGGTGGCGCTCGGCATTTATTTTAATTTCGTTCGTTTCGGAACATTTTTTCCACCGTAAATTCTTTCTTTTTCTTGTAAGTTCTTCCGTTTAGGAGAATGATGTAGGTAAAAGCTGGCAGAGTAGAGTAGGCTATGAGAGAGCTTTCTTTTTTTGTTTGTAACATTGTACTTAGCATATCGTGCAGAATCCTACGGGAATATAAAATTCATAAAATTTTAAAATTTTTAATAAAATTTTAAAATTTTCCAAATTTTCTTCAAGAAAACTTAAATTTTTAAAATTGTGTGAATAAAATGTGAAAAAATTCATCTCGTTTCATTTTTTGAATAGAAACATTATATATGAAATGCTAAAATATAATTTTTAAATTTATAACTAAAAAAAAATTGTTCAAAGGGTACCAAAAGTCCTCTTAGCTTAAATATAATTCAAAACTACGAGTTGTACCCCGAATAATCCCTGTGTTGTTTCAGTTTGAAGTTTGAATGTCAGGTTTTATGGCACAAGAGCCAAATATGGCTATACTGCGCCAAACATTTGTTAAAACATTAAAATATGTGTTGTTTCAGAGAGGTGTTAATAAACAATTATTCTCCTTCATCTGTATTATTCCTTTTATACGGATTTTTAAAGGTGAATATCCAGTGATCATTCTTTTTCAAAAAGATCCAAATGCTAATTTTAGTGGACGTTAATCTATTCTAAATCCATTTCTGAATGGTAAATGGAATTCCAAGAATGAAAAAAGTGGAAAACATGATTTAAATCATGAGACCAGTGTTTTCTAAATAATTTGTCAAGACCAAGACCCAAATGAAGGAAAGACGAATAGTTTGAGGAAAGTAAATTATTTGAAATTTTTCAAGCATATCTTTTAATTATGAGCAAATGTCATGCCTGCTAATCAAAGTATATCTTTTGCAGAAGAATTGACGAGGAAAATACTATCGCATGAAATTTTCTATATAAAGGGAATTTAAATCACCATTTATATATCTATACGATTTCCAAGAAAATGAACAGTCGCATGAGTTTGAGCTTTAAAAGGACTTTCTAATGAAGAGAAATGTGTCTGAGTGAATGTTGAATAATATTAAAATCGTTATTTAGTATGATTCGACATAATCAGTGGCGCACACAGGAATTTTTCAAGGGGGTGTGGGTCCACGGTCGGAAGTTCTCCATTCTCGTATCATGCTCCAATACGCCACCCAACATATTCTATTGATTTTGTCAATTTTCGGGAACAAAAAACAGTTAAAAACTAATTATTGAATAAATAATTAGCATTAATTAATAAATTAATTATTAATAACAAATATTTCATTAAATTTTAAGTACTGTATACATTGGATTATAATCAATCGGAAAAAAATCAAGGGTTCGGGTGTAGGTTTCCAACCCACAACGATGGCCGCCACGAGTTCGCGACTATGACCACATGGCTGCCAGTCACTTAGAAGAGCAAACCGCAGCGAAAAAGGTTCTACTACTGACAGTCCAACTAAATAATTGGTATTTCACATTCTAATATTTGGTATTTCACATTAATATTTGGTACTTATTTTTAAGATCTATGTATTTTAGCGTATGTTGTGTTTATGCTTTATTTTCATTGTAGCAAGAAAGTTTTTTTCTTCCTTTGGTATATATTGCATCAATATTATCTCAGAATTGTATGAAAAAAATATGGAAAACAGAAAAGAATCTTTTTTGGTTTTCATATAAAATAATTTGTTTCGTGTTAATTTTTACAAATTTGTAGATAACCGAAAAATTTGATATTCTTATCAAATATGTTTAACATTTTTAATGCGAATTTTCGGCATTTATATACTATATATATCTTTTATCAAAAGTTACTAGGATAGTACTTTAAATATATATCGCTTTTAAGTAATTTCAAGAAATATTATTATATATATTCAACAAAAAGAGAAATCTCGATATGTGTAAGTGAAAAAACCACAATCGTTTACCTCTTTTAAAAATATTCCAAACACGAATATTCCTGGATTTTTTTAAAAGCTGTCGAAGACGGGGAAAAAACCCGTTTACAATTTTACACAACACATAAGAAATAACACAGAAAAACTATTGTAAAAATGTAAAGTTCGAGCCACATAATGCCACTGAAGACCCACCGTGCAGAGTAAAATTTTTAAGTCTTACGAGTTCGAAAAAAGCTTGGAGAGTAAGATACCAACATCATGTCTTGACCGAGGTTCGAAATCACGAGGTCCGTCGCCAATGGCCCTTGTGTAGCTCCAAAGTGTGTCGTTAATAATCAATCAATTAACCCACATTTGCATAGATTATAATCAATAAAAAAGCGCTATTTGATCGAGTAAAATAGTTTCCCTTTCTCGTTGTCGTTAGCGACAGATTATCGTATTTAAAAAAGCTAACTTTTTAATGTTAATTTTTGAAGAGATAATCTATCTGAAATAGCAATTTTTATTGAGTGATTATCCAGTTAACTGTGGCGCCTCCGTTTGAGAGCGTGCAACTGTGTGTGTCACGGGAATCGAGCGATGACGAGTATACTCGTCAATCACAGTTAACTGGTTAAAGATCAATTCGTGGTGCTGTATTTTTTAATTTACGCAAGATAATTTTATTAATTTTTTAACTGTGTACGGTTTTTTTTTATTGAAGTCGAACTTCATGACACCTCTTAGGCAACTGGTGATGGACTACGTAATTTTGAACTAGTGATGAGGACACCTGACTTAATATCCCACTCTTCAAATTTCCATACCTCGCCAACATGATGACTTTCAGCTTCAGCGTACATCCCCATACACGGCGGGTCTTGAGAGACCAGGATTTGACAGAAACAACGTCGTCAAGATGTTCGTGACTAAGAGAGAAATTATGAATGACAGCTGAGAAATTATTTTAAACCAATCTGTATCTCATCGCTGCCTCATATCGGTTAAACAAGCTCTTCTTTTTAACCTCTCAATAGTTTTCCTATATTCTATCTTTAATTCTGTTTATCCTTTACATATATCAGAGCATTTAAAATTACATGGAGACTTTTTCAGTTTTCTTTTCTGACTATTGTGACATAAACTCAAACTCAGTGTCACAACAGCTCGTGAGGGCCAGGGCCTACACGGAGAAAAAAGACATACTCAAAAATGATATATCACAAAGACATACTCATTTTGAAGTGAGAATATTTGTATTAGGTTTGATCACATGGCTTTATCGAATATAAAACCTTGCATGTACTCAAAATCCGAAAGAATGGTTAATTAACACTCTCAAACAAATTTAAAAAGATATTCAGGATTACAGAAGTTCTTTTAATATACCGGCTACACATATTTTAAAAATTAGGGTTCAACAACAAATTTAGTTCTCATAAATCTTCCGAACTATTTTTCGTATCTACCACGCTATCCGCGGAAGAACACATGAGTACTAGATTGTTTTGATTTTTGAGTTAAATGTTCTCATTTGTATTTCTTAAGTAACTGCCTTTGAACGAAAAATTTAATGGGATAAATATTCACCTTATTTTGGCGGATTAGTGTTATAAATGTAATGTAATTTACTTGATTCATAATAAGTCATATTGTTTAAATTATTCACGCAAATAATTGTGTTACTTAGGAATAATTTTAAGGTGACCAGTTTTTTTTTACAATGAAAAGAAGAACGAAAAATTTAAGAAAATGTTACAACGTAAATATATGAAACATTTTATTAATTCAAACAAAAATACTTTTTTCGTTTCTCAATATATTATTTTCTAATTTATCGAAAATTTTGGAGCAAAAATTACCTTTCATATCTTTACTGTAAGTACTGCAGCTAAAAAATATCAACATTCAATCTTGATTTCTGACTTGTCCATAAATTACCAACTGAAAAGACTCAATGGACTAAATTCATGTGACGTCACGATCACGTGTTGAACCTCCTCCGCCGAAGAACCAAGAGGCGGAAAAACCGGCAGCGGTCCCTCCTCCTCCCCCTCCACCTCTCCCCGCAAGGGCAGAAAGGCGAAACGAAGCGTCACCTTTCACCTCACGTTCAACACCTTTAGCATTAGAGACAGAGCCCTATCTTGGATTTTCGACTTTTTGAAAGATCGAGAGATCAGAGTGAGATTTAGAGACTCTTTATCTAAAACCTTTAGGCTCAGCCAAGGTGTCCCGCAAGGCTCAGTCTTGAGCCCCTTGCTCTTTTCCTTATACATTGCGGGCATTGAGAAAATCATCTCTAGAAGGTGTGAGGTGGGGCTTTTCGCTGATGATATCGTCCTCTGGAACTCTAACTCTGACGTCGTCCATATAGAAACCGCGATCAATACTACTTTTTCTGACATACAGATTTTTGCTGAGCAACATAAACTGATCTTTAATGTATCAAAGTCAACCTCTAGCTTCTTCACGACTAACCGACGTTTATACAATTATCAACCTCAAATTTTTATGGAGGGCAAATCCCTTCTCTATGAAAAACACCCTAAATATTTGGGCTACATTTTGGATCCTGAGATACTTAGCAACAAGCATATAGACTATGTGATAAACAAAGGCAGGCAGAGACTTGACTTACTGAAATACATCGCTGGAAGGGACTGGGGTGCTGATGCTGGTACTCTCAGACTGACATACACCTCTTTGATCAGACCTGTCTTAGAGTATGGCTCTCAAATTTATTTCAGTGCATCACGTACTAATTTGGCGAAACTGGACCGAGTACAATCAAGCGCTGCTAGAATTATCACTGGCATGCGACATAGCTGTCCCACAGATCTAGTTCTTTTCGAAGCTGATATCATGCCCTTGGATCTGAGAAGAAAATTACTGCTTTCAAAGTACTTTTGTAAACTTTACAGTTACGGAGATTATAACCGCACATCTGCATATCTCATAACCTGGACAAACAGACACAGACTAAAAAGAGACAGTCCTTTCTCTCGAATGCAAGCGATGGACCTATTAGATCAGGACATTGAAGAACATTTTTTGAAGAATGTATTTAACCCTCAGGGAGGGATTGCCTAGAGTCCATTTTAAACCAGAAATGGGAGCTCATACTTCCAAAAATCAAGATCCACCTGAATATTTACGTCAATTAGCATTGGAGATTATTAACAAAATTCCAGCTACTGCAATGCAATTTTATACCGACGGTAGCAAAGACGAACAAAACTCATGTGGCAGTGGCATCTTTATAAAGGCTCCTAATTGTTCTCATAATATCAAAATTAGAATTCGGACTTTTGTTCTGTTTTTAGATCCGAGTTAATTGCCATTGATGAAGCTCTCCGAATCATCAAGACGATGACATCTCCTGATGAAATATGGATATTATGTGATAGCCGAAGTGCTATCCAACACCTTAGCGACTGGACAAATGTTGGAGACAAAACATCGGTCTCAATTCTTAAAAATCTTAAAGAACTTTCCCAGCAACATGAGATTTACTTCCAATGGATTCCTTCTCACATTGGTCTCTTTGGCAATGACACAGCTGACCTTTTAGCCAAGGAAGGTGTCAATGAAAATTTAATGTCGAGAAGAACTTTGACTTTCTCGGAATTTTTTCTAAAACGAAATCTTTGATTCAAGAACTATGGAAGACTCCTCCGACTCACCCCTGGTATAATAGGCAGGCCCCAGGTGGTGCCCTTTCCATCAAGGCGGATAGAGTCGTCCAAACAACTATTAGTAGGCTTGCAAGTGGACACATTAGAGGCCTTTCCTTTAACTTAGGCCAGAAAATTTACGAGAATTGTACTAAATGCAATTTGGTACAGGCAACTCCAGATCATCTTTTGTTTTGTGCAGGACTTGAAAGGGAGGACATCTATTCCAGTCCTCTTTTGGTGTACGATTTCCTGAGGACTCTTGGGCTCATGGACCTGGTCTAGCCTGCGGCTAGACAGGAGGAATTAGTCAACAACAACAACGAAGCGTGGATGCTGACGGTTTCGCTCCCCCCCCAAGCAGCTTGTTAGGAAAACTCGCTCTCCCCGTGCGTCCCCTCCCCCTCCCCAACCCCTCCTTCCGCGACTTCTGTTGAAGACGCGCGTTTGGAAGGTGAGGATGAGGAAATGGATTCATCGCAACCAACGGAGTTGCAAGAACAGGTCGTGGTGCCTGAGGTGATTAAAAAGCCCCGCATCCCGCCGTTTTTCGTATCTCCTAAGGGAGATTGGAGGCAATTAGTGGCTCTTGCCAAGCTGATTGCCCCCTCTTTTCAATCTCAGATGTCGGGCCGTTTTCTGAAGGTGACTGTAGGAGACGAGCTCGAATACAGGAACCTCAGCCACTGGCTCGAACAGTCTGAGGTCGAATTTAAGAGCTTTATGCTCAAGCAAGACCAACCAATTAAGGTCGTCATTCGTGGCCTTCCCTCCAACACGGAGCCTGAAGACATCAAGGCAGAAATCGAAGCGGAAGGCTTCAAAGTCGCGAAAATCTCGCAAATGAAAAACTACCGTACAAAGGCCCCCATGCCTTTATTTTATTTGCAGATTGAAAACGGCGTGGATGCCCCTAAGATCTACGACTTCACTGAATTATTCTTTACCCCGATTGAAGTGAAGCCGTTCGAAAGAGGGAACAAAATCAACCAGTGTTGGCGTTGCCAAGGGTGGTTCCACTCTTCGGAGGTGTGCCACCTTCCGCCACGCTGTGTGAAATGTGCAGGGCCCCATTCGGCCAAGGACTGCACCCTTGACTTCAACGATCAAATGAAGTGTGCCAATTGTTCGGGTGCGCATGCGGCCAACTGGAGCCGTTGCCATAAACACCCCAACAATGCCAAAAAGAAAAACCAAAATAAAAAAAAAAACGGCCCTAAGCCGAAAAATGTCCAAGTACCTAAAAAAGCAGCACCTCAGGTCCCACGCCCTGATATTTCTAAGGCGAGAAAAGTCTCGCCTAATTTGGACTACTCTAAAGTAGTCCAAAATTTAATACCCAGGGAGCATGTTAGCCCCCCCCTCTACTTCTACGGCCCTCCCTACACCGGCCCCTAGCAAAGATGCCAGCGTAAATGCCGGTCTCTTAAAAGACTTGCTTGTCATCATCGAGGACACTAATTGCATTGATAAGCAAGTCTTCTGCAGGGCGTTCAAAAACTCCCTTTCCGCGCTCCGCTCGGCATCTGCGGACGTGGATAAAACGTATATTATCTTCGAAGCTTACTGTAAGCTTCGACATTCCCAGGCCTAACTTTCCCAGCTCACGTGAGGAACTCCCTTAAGATTGGATTTTGGAACGCAAATTCTTTGCGTAACAAAATCCACGAAGTCCGTGATTTTGTTATAGAGCAAAACTTTGATTTGTTTTTGGTCCAAGAAACCTGGCTTGAGCCGGGTATCGACCCCCAGATCGCAAACTATCGTCTATTTAAAGACGATATGATTGAATTCCCCCTTACCGTAACGCGAGGCGGCACGGCCATTTATTGTAAAAGCGATATCGTGCACAACAGGGTTCCTCTTCCTGCAACTCAAGGAATTGACGCCACTGCTGTGCAAATTAAAATTAAAAATGCCCCTAAATATTGTTTCGGCGTACATTAGAAGAAATGTACATAGTAGATTCCCATCAGAGGATTTAAAAAAATATTTAATTCTGGCAGTAATTGCATCATTGCTGGTGATTTTAATGCCACTCACACATGTGGATTGGCACAACGCCAAAAACACCCGATATGGAGTCATGCTGCGTAACCTAGTTAGCAACCTTAGGGGAGCGAAGCTGGTCGCACCGCAGACTGCCACACACCTCCAACCGCGCCAGCGGTTCGGAAATGTTATCGACTTGGCTGTGTTCAAACACATTCCCTACAACCATAGTATTAGAGTTCTTAGCGATCTCAGCTCTGATCACTACCCCGTAATTCTCGAAATAAATCTTAAATCTTCGTTAATTAAAAATCCAGAGCAACTTTCAACAAATTGGAATAATTTTAAATTTGCTCTAAATAAGAAACACCTTCCCAGTACTGACCTCACCAGCAATGAAAATATTGAGTTAGCTATTAGCGAACTCAATCAAAATTTTTCCGAAGCTTTCGTTGAGGCTTGAAAACCAAAATTTAAAAATGTTCCAAAAATCCTCTCCCCCGAGATTAAATCCAAAATTCATCAACGCAACAGGTTACGGAAATTTTGGCAAAGAACTAGGTGCCCTAGCATTTATTCTGAATTCCGTACCCTCAGTCGTGAGATAGTGAAGGATATTAAATCACATTCCCAAACACAGTGGGAAAAACACATAGAGGCTTTATCGCCCGAGGACAACACTCTTTGGAGGAAATCCTCCCTTTTACGTAAGCCTTTTCATTCCATTCCCCCCTGAAAGGGGCTTTAGGCAGTACCGCGATAACCCCTATTGAAAAGGCGGGGGTTATCGCTGACAGTTTGCAAGAGCAATTTGAACCAAATCACGTCGCTGATCGAGAACAATTCGATCAACGCATACACGAAGAAGTTGTAAACTTCCTAGCTACTCCCCACGTTCAAGAAATTGAACCAACCACGCCAACGGAAGTCTTAACTTACGTACAGAGAATCAAGCCCAAAAAATCCCCCGGACTTGATCAAATTACAAATCATATGATTAAAAATCTTCCCCTTAAATTTTTATTATTCATTACTTTGCTGATTAATCAGCTTTTTAAAAATAACTACTTTCCAGATTCCTGGAAAACTGCCGTGGTTATCCCCATCCTAAAACCGGACAAAAATCCGGAATTAGCGCAAAATTATCGTCCAATCTCATTGCTAAGTAGCTTGAGCAAAGTATATGAATTTGTGCTTCTTCGGCGCCTGAATCAACACTGCGCTGCTTCAAATATGATTATCCCACAGCAGTGCGGTTTTCGACCCAAGTGCTCGACAGTTCACCAACTGCTCAGAGTAACGGAGTTGATTCACCGTGGCTTCGCCAAGCACGACGCCACGGGTATACTTTTTCTGGACATAGCCAAAGCCTTTGATAAAATTTGGCATGATGGCTTACTAATCAAGCTCATACGACTTCATTTTCCGACTCCCTTGATCAAGTCCATTCACAGTTTCCTAACCCATCGATCATTCAGAGTGAGAGTTGACAGGATTCTCTCCTCCCCTCGACCAATCAGAAGCGGCCTTCCGCAAGGAAGTTTAAGTTCGCCTCTACTATTTACTCTGTACGTAACGTAAATGATATCCCGCAAACTGATTCATCGCATTTAGCAATGTTTGCTGATGATACTGCCGTTATATCGCAGAATAAGAGATTTTCCGTTATAATCTCTAATCTGCAACATTACATTTCCTTGCTAGAACTCTGGCTCAACGACTGGAAAATTAAAGTTAACGCCTCTAAAAGTGCCTGCCTCATGTTTACGAGAAGATCCCAACTCCCCGTTGGACTTACCCCCGTAACTATTTTTGGCCAGCCCGTCCCCTGGGTAAATGTTGCAAGATACCTAGGGTTGTTTCTAGACGCTAAATTAACTTTTGCTTATCATATCGAACAGACGCGCAAAAAAGCGCTCGCTGTTCATGCCATGCTTAAAAGGCTCATCTCCAGAGTGAGTGAGTGAGTGAGTGAAGATTAACGTCGCACTGTTCAGCTGCACGAGGGCTTTTGGCGACGGACCACATAATTTTGAACCATGGTCAAGTGACGTGGACGACACCTGAGCTGGCACCCCCTCTTCTAACTACCACACCACACCAACGGGAGGACGTTTCAGCTCTCGACAGATTTAGCGTGCATCGCTGCCCTACACGGCGGGTCTTTAGTGGTACTGGGCTCGAACTCGTGACAAAGCCAGCCACGATGCGATGCCTATACCACTCGGCTACCGCGGCCTGGCTCATCTCCAGAAGGAGCAAACTTGCGATCCGGCACAAAGTTTTGCTCTACAAATCTATCATCCGACCGGTCATGTGTTACGGATCACAAATTTTTGGATCCGCTGGCATGTGTCATCTTAAGAAATTACACACGCTGACTAACTCATTTTTGATACAAATAGTTAATGCTCTTTGGTTCATACGTAATGAAGTCATTTATCGTGATTTAAAAATTAAACCTCTTTTACCTCACATAAAGGACCTTTCTAAAAGGTTCTTTGATAAACTTCCTTCCATTCCCAATGAATTAATTAGCATCCAGCCTGCATATGATCCCGCAGTGCCCTCGTCTCAAAAGCGCCCCAGAACTCTTCTTGAGCACGAATTTATAAATTTCCCCAAGCCAAAAGGCTTACGGCTTAAATTTAACTATTGATCATTGGGAACTTATTTTAAATTTAAATTAACTTTTTATTTAACTTAAGCTTCCTTCTTAAAGATAAAAACTCTCAACTTAACTAGTAATTCTTAGTTCCGCGCCGAGTCGCGGACTTAACGTTTTTCCGAAGCAATGTTCACCGCGGTCGGAATCCGGGAGAGTGACCTCCTTGGATTCAATTGTGCGGTGTTCTCGCTTCAACTTTCCTTTTCGGCCACCAGATGAAGGCACGATACTATACTATCTAGAGCTCTCTTAAAATTTGTTTCTCATTCAGCAATCATAAATTATATCGCTCCTAGGAGCGACCGCTTATTTTTGAAAGCTGGATATTCCTTATTTTCTTTTTATCAATTTTTACCAAGTATTCATCACTTTATGACTTCATTGCGTTATATAAATCCTTATACCGCGATCAGTCCTTTACTCATTTATTTTTGGTCCCTTTCCCCCCCTTTTTTTTTTTTTCACTGGCAATGTGCAAGTTGGTTCATTAAATTTTATTCAAAATTTTTTCTCCCCCCTTTTTATTTTTCTATGGGATCCTGAAATTAAATTTAATTTCAAGATCTCCTTGTTTCGGGTCATTTATTTTCGGATCGACCCAATCCTTTTCCACGCCCACTTTCTGCGTTGATCGGTCTCGACCAATCATAACGCAGCAAGAGAAGGGCATTTTTTTCATCAGTAAGCGGACTTCGTCCGCTACTGTTTTTCAGCAGGTATGTCCTGTCCATCGTTTTTATTTCATTCTCTAATTAATTCTTTATGTCACTTTCATTAATTCGGCTCTAATTTTATTAACTCTGATGAGGAGGTACGTCCCGTTTTGGGACAGGAACTCCGTAAGTTACACGCCACTTGCACTCGCCACCACTTCACGATCACGTGATTCCGTCAACCGGTGAATATGGCGTCGTTTGTTTACTATTGCGTACGATTTTTTTGTTCTTAAAGATTTACATTTTACTTTCTAAAATGTCTTATTTTGCTGAAATGGTTGCTCGATCAGTTATAGAAAGGATAATTAGAAAGAAAAAATCATTTTATAATATCATTATAACAAATCAAAGTGCTTTGATAGCATGAGGATTATATAGCATCTTCCCAGTGTTTATGTGTTTGACCACTCTTTGAATAATGTTTTCAACACCGTAAGACAAATGAAACTTCTTCAAAAAGGATTTTGGATAGATGTAGACTTACAATATTTAAAAGCAAATATTTGTTTATTTTACATCAAGTTATATTGCAAATATATTATGTTTAGTTAACTTAAATATTACTTATGTTACAAATCTTCAGAGTAGTTAATAGAGGTACTTCAGCATTTAATTATCTAAAATTAGAACACAAGAATCTGATATGTAACAATACATATATCAAAAAGAAGTATATATATTTATAAAACTTATTTTACTTATAGTAATTTTACAATATTACAGGGAAAAAGAAGAAAATAAAGAAATGGAAAAATATCTTACTTTATTACAGCTCTGTTAATGTTTATACTAGTTGATGAAATAAGAACCACTTTCAAACATTAGAAATCAAAATTATCATTTACCATTTGTAAAATTACACATAAAAAAATTGTGCTACATTTTAAAAATCTTTATTCGCTGCACTACTTAAGGTAAAATATATGATTTATCGAGAATTGAATTCCAAATATGGTAATAAATTAAGGCATTAAAATTTTTAAATTAGAATGTGTACATAGTAGAATATAAATTTGTGTCCATATGTTAAATATAAAAGTCCTGCTCACTCCTACATGACCAAAATAAAAAAAGTCATTTTTGAATTCATAATTCTTTTAGACAAAAATAAAAATTGTAATATATTTGCATGGTTTCAACACATATGTTTTTCAGAGTTTGACTGTATGATATAAAAACTGTCTCACACATATACAAATTTTTTTGCTACATATGTATAACAAATATGCATTTATTGGTATTTGCACAATTTGTAGATTTATCATTATAGAGATTAGATTTATTTTATACTTTTGCAAAAATAAATCTCATGATATATGTCCTGAATAAATTTGTTGCATTGAGTTTGTCGCAAATATTGACCTAAGAAGAGTACTTTGATCAATTTTATGATATTTATCGAAGAGAATTAGACAGAGAATCTTTTTTCAAAATTATTGTTAAGAGGTTAATTGGTCAAAATCACTGATATTTTTGTGTGACACATGTTTCGAAGATAAATTTTGGGCTCTTGTGTATTATAATGATCAATTTCTTTTTTTTTAAAGTATAATTATATATAAAAGGACACTTTATAGATACATATTAGTGATAACAAAATAAAATGCCAATACATTTCTCCAAGTAAGTTTTAAGTTTGCATGAAATGGAACTCAAGTGTTTAACACTAAACATAAATATCTGGTCAAGAGACATAACTAGTAGAAATTGTGAATGGAAATTTTATGCAACTATTTATTTCCATGTTGTATTATATTGTATTAAATTGCTTCTATCTTATTTGCAATCATTGTGTTATAAAAATAAGATTCATTTTCATCAAAGGATAAATATTTATTGTTAATCAAAAACTTTCATAATAACTATCTAATATGAGATAAACAATAGCTTAAAGAAGTATGCAATTCAATTAGAAATTAAATTGAATTTGTGAAAATTATAGTATTTTTTTTTCTGATGAAATATTCTTTTATATTATACAATTATTTATAACAAGTTGTTCAACATGTTATAAGCACTTTATACAAAGGCAATTAAGAAAATTATTGAATTTGTAATGTAAATTTTTAATATAGTTCATACTCGCATTAATGATCTGAATTTGTGATCCAAGTGTCGCATATCAATGCATAATATTTAGTAGCCGAGATATAAAGGTGAAGTTCATATTACATTGAATATTTTTTAAAAATTATATATTAATATGATTTATTTCTTTAACTTAATAGTGAAATTGTATTTTCTTTTTTTACTTTATGCAATCATTTCTAAAAAATTTCCAAACATTTTTAAAAGATAATTACTAAGTAAATGAGACAGTCAAAGATAGGAATGTTATTTTATTAGAAACATTTTCAAATAGCTTTAAATGCTTCATAATATTGTACAAAATATATATGAAGTACTTATACGCAATACATTGTGTAAACAAAAAATTCATTTTCAACAAATAACTGTTTCACAGTGAAATAAAATATTCATTTGAATTTTAAGTGTAGGTAGGTAAACTCGAGTAAATATAATATATTTTTTAGAAAATTGTTATTTACCATTTCTAAATAATGCAGTACTGGTGGGGGGAGAGAAATTTCATCCATAACATTATTTATATATATAAATTCACACCTGTGTGAAGAACAGGTTTATCAGTTGGTAGCATATAAGTACAAAGGAAAAAAAATTAAGAACTTCCTATAGTATTGATAAATCAAACCAAAATTACGGGATTATTTTAAATGTCTGACACTTATAATGCTTCACATAGAGTGTTTAATGTCCCCATTGGTAAGCCATACTATTATACAATTTGCAATTCATGAAGTTGTAAAAAAAATTCAATTTTCATCATAGGAGACATATATATGAATCATATACTCGCATCCTTAATTACCTTTACATGCATAATACTGAGTTTTCAGGAATTAAACTATTTTAAGGATTTGTGCAAAAAAGGAAAATAGTTAAATCATGGATAAACAAATACTTACTTTTTAAGTAGCCACTGAGATTTCAAAAAAAAAAAAAAGATGGAAAAAAATACACTTTTACCAGAAGATCATTCTATTCATTTATCTAAAACTTTCATATTAACTAATGTTCTATGTACACAGGCTTCAAAAAATAAACTTTTTTGCAAGTTTGATATGTACTTCAAAAAAATAAGACAATAACATATCAAATTAAATGTAATCATTTCTAAAAATTGTTACCCCTTTTGTAATGGTTTCATTCCCCTTAAGAATATTGTATTTTAATTTAAAGAAAGAAATGACATTAAATTTTAACAGCAAAGAATAATTATAAATAATTTAGAAATCGATAATTTGTGTGTGGAAGGTAAAAATTAAAGAAACATTTCTTTAATTTTTGTGAACATTCCTTCCACAAATTATCATCAAATTGAAAAAATTCAGAATATATATTTTCTCCTGACTTTGAATTATTAATTAAAATTACAAACAGACATTTTTATATTATTCACACCTAACTGACACTGTGTTGTATAATAATAGGTGTGAGCTCTTTTTAAAGAAATGATATCAATGTGTGTTATTCGGTGATCATACAATTTTATTGACGTTGGAATCACGTGATTACTGACTGGCGTCAGTCTGTCCATGAAGTTACTCCATTGCT
>BMAU01001917.1:0-57246 GCA_019973935.1 Trichonephila clavipes | reverse complement strand
GTGGATGACAGTCTATTTTTGGGTACCTGGACTGATAAACAGTCCTCAATCCCATATCATGATGTCTGTGATGCAGGACTTGACTTCGTTGGTTTTTTTCAGTCTGCGGAGTGACATGTCGGCGATTTGGCTGTGGTGATGGAATCCGGGAGGAGGGGCTTAGAGATGACTACTTGGAGTTAAAGTTTTATACGGTGCTGAGAGCTTAGGACTGCTCTCTCAGTGAATTGGAGGTAGAAGTGAATTTAGCCTCAGGCTGGCTGCCCATGGGGGTAAAAGTTAAAAATATATACTTGTCCAGTTGGGTGTGGAGATTAAATAAATATTGAAAGAAAAATAATAAAAAATTTTAAAAATTTACTAGGTGCAATAATTAAAAAATTATTGCAGGGATAAAAAGCTAAGGCGGATTGTAAGAATCCAAAAGGATTCTTCTTGGCCTTTTAGTATTATCGTTACAGTTGTAATCGTTTAGATTTAACATATTTACATTATTAGTATTTGGCAAATTATCGAAAAATTTATAGCTAATTTTTGAATATGTGCTTTAAAACTAGTGATTTTAAGAGCTTTATTTATGCGATCATTTTTCATGTAGCGGCAGGCATTTACAATCATTCTAATATATGAATTCTGCAGAGTATTTAAAATATTAATATTGGTTTTAGCAGCATAACCCCATACTGGACAGGCATAAGCGAGTATTGGACGCATAACGGCTGTATAAAGAAGCACTTTGTTATCTCTACTTAAATGTGAGTTCCGGGAAATTAGGGGAAAAAATTTAAACATTGTTTTTCGGAACTTATCGCGAACGTGTAATATGTGTTGTTTCCAAGTTAAGTGTGAGTCAAAAATAACGCCAAGATATTTGGTATTCTGAGACCAGGGAATTTGTTTATTGAACATTATGAGAGGGGGAGGAATGGTGCGCTTTTTGGTAAAGATGACTGCACAAGATTTTTCTACATTGATACTAATTTTCCATCTGTCGTAATAATTTTCTAGCAGCTTGAGGTGTTTGTTAATGGCAAAGGTAACAGTCTTTAAGTTTTTGTACGTGGCATTAATGGCCGTATCATCCGCATAGAGACTAATATTTGTTAGTGAGTAGCTGGGAATGTCATTTATATAGAGATTGAACAACAGGGGCCCGAGCAATGAGCCCTGAGGACACCCTGCAGAGATGGAATGAGAGTTAGATAATGATTCATTTACTCTGATCCGAAAGGATCTGTTAGTGAGATACGAGTGGATGAGGTGAATGAGGGGAGAAGGAATATCGTAAGTAATTAGTTTGAAAGTGAGTCCTAAAAAATCCAAACACGGTCGAAGGCTTTCTGGATATCCAGAAAGACCACTCCCGTGCTCTTCTTTTTTTGGAAACCTTCCGAAATACTTTCTGTTAGTCTGAGAAGAGGATGAAGGGTAGATAGTTTATTTGTAAATCCATATTGATTAGGGTTAATTAGGCTATTATCATTAATGAATTTTTTAAGTCTATTAAGAATAATGTACTCAGTTAATTTACTTAAAGTTGAAAGGAGAGAAATAGGTCTATATGAATTAGGAAGATTTTTATTTGTACCAGGTTTAATAATAGGGAAAATGATAGCTTCTTTCCAGTTACTAGGAAAGTGATGAAATTTAAGAATTTTATTGACAAGAATAGTTAGTATGAGGATTAATTTGATAGGAAAATTTTTTAGCATTTTATTTGTGATAGTATCTTTACCGGGGGCCTTTTTAGAGCTAGTATTTTTAATGAAGTTAATAATTTCATCAGGCATGGCAGGTTCAATTTGAGTAGAAGGGGGGAAGAGAGAAAGGTATTCACAGTTGAGGTGACAACCTCGTCATCTTGATCGTAGTTGTCCTGCATGCGGTTATTTTCAATGAAGTTATTTTTAATCGTATTAGCAAGGAGGTTAGCCTTCTGCGGATCAGTGACGGCCATACCAGTAGCACAGTTCAACGTAGGAATTTGAGATCTTTTATTTTTTAAGAACCGCTGTGCCTCCCAGAGGCTATTGTCAGTTGTATTTAGAGCTTCTAGTCTAGCATTCCAAGTATCATTACTATATATTTTAAGTTCTTTTTTGAGGTTGGCTTGAGCTCTATTGCATAAAGTTTTATAAAAAGGATTTAAAGTCTGCTGATATCGTTTACGTAGGTTGTTTTTATGCTTAATAAGTTGATTAATGTGATTTGGAGTGTAGTTTCGGCGAGCGTTCACTATTGGCTGGGAGGCGTGGCTATGGGTAGCGACGACCGCTTCGGTGAACTCTGTAATTTTGGTTTCAAGATCATTGGTATTATTAATATTATTCGGATAGTAGTTAAAAAGAGAGAAGTTATTATTTAAATTAATTCTAAAATCCTTCCAGTTGGTGGTAATTGCTCTAGGATTTGAGGATTCCATTTTAAGTTTAAAATCGAAATTTAGGAAAACAGGGTTGTGGTCAGAATATAGATCATTAATAGATTTAATAGTATAAGGGTAGTAAAAGTTTTTGATTAAAGCAAAGTCTATTGTATTAGCTGAGTTATGGCCAAATCTTGTGGGAGAGTCAGGAAAAGCTATGTGCAGATTTAAGATATTGGCAAAATTAAAAGATGCTTGCCTCTGTTTGAGTTTACATTGCAATTCCAAGCGCTATGAGTAGCATTGAAATCGCCGAAGACGACACAATGACTACTCGTTTGGAGAAAATATTCTAAATCTATTGTAAATAAGTTATCATCAGAGGAAGGGGGAATGTAAACACAGAGACAATAGAAACGGGGTCATGGTCGAGGGGAGTTAGAATAATGTTAGTCGCTTCAATAGCTTGCATAGGTGGGGTGGGGAGACAGTAATGTTTAAGAGATTTTTTGATAAGAATAAGAGTTCCGCCGGCGGCCGTTGCGTTAGTGATCCTATCATTTCTGTAGCAAGTGTAATTTGCTATTGTAAAAGTGTGCGAAGGTCTCAGATGAGTTTCCTGTATGAGAAAAATATCGGGAGAGTGCTTCTCTATAAAAATTCGTAGCTCTACTCTACGTCTAAGCAGTCCGTTTGCGTTCCAAGAACACAAATTGAGGCCAATGGGGGACTTAACCATTATTATTGTTACAAGAGGCCTCTAATAAGGCGTACATTTGATTTGGGTTATTGTTTGCTCTTCGCACTTGGTTAAAGTTATTCATGAAATTAGGATTTGAAGTAGCTATGGCTTGGGTAAATTGAGAAAGTTGGCACAAACATTGCATAGTCATTTGTAGGGTCGCTTGCAAGTTAAAATTATTATTATTAAAAATATTTCCGTTAAAGTTATATCCGTTAAAGTTATTATTAGACTTGTTATTAAAATTTGGAATAGATCTGTTATTTGCAGAGGGATTTCTATTGGCCTCAATTTGAGCAGAATTCACAGGTCCTTTTGGCGCCATCGGTTGTTTATTTTGGGAGTTAAAGTTGGTTGAAATTTTATTTGGATTTGCGGCTTGAGCATAGGATACATTGGGTCTTATAATACTATTGTATATATTAGTATACGAATTACGATTATTCAGGGCAGTGCCCTTAGGGGGCTTTGGGAAACAGGGGCATCCTCTCCAGTTAGCCATGTGGCCGTACATTTCGCAGTTGATACAGTAGGCGGTTTCTAGCCTTTCGGTTATTGGGCATTCACGGGTAATATGTCCCTCACCACATTTTAAGCAGCGGGGGTTTAGATGACAGTTCTCTGAATTATGATGGAAGTGGTTACACGTGTAGCATTGCGTGACACATTTTCCGTTGTAACCTTCCACACGAATGCTTAAGTAACTTAGGGTTTTTAAGTGGAAGATTTTTAAATTCTCAATACTTCTTGGGAGAGTCACCAGAAATACCGGGATAGGTTGTTTACTACGGCGGCCTATTAGCTGATTTACTTTCTCAGGGGTAAAGCCTAGTTCTTCTAAGTCGGCTTGAATTTCTTCGACCTTGAAGTTGCGGGGCAGTCCTTTCAGTACAACCTTGATGGGGCGCTCGTTTTTGGGTTTAATTTCATAAAATTGGAATTTAGTTTTTTCAGCAAAAGTTAACAGTTCATGAAATTGTTCTAAGTTATCGGTATAAAGTTTAATAAATTCTCCGGTTGTACGTGATCTTATCTTAGGGAACTTTTCATTAATAATTTTCATTTGACTTCTGACAGTTTCAGTGATTCTAAGCATGACTGGAGGGGGAAGCGTACTAACGGGGTTTTGATTGCCGGAAGGGGTAGGGCCAGTGGCCGATGGGGGTTTGGGAGTAAGAACGGGAATAGCGTTTTGAGAACCTGTGATTTCTTCTATATTGCTATCACTAGGTAAGAAAAATTTATTTGGGGAAATCGAAATGCTATCATTTGGAATATTTAAAATTTGCCTTTTAGTTGTCTTCCTTAGAGGAGGATATTCAAAGTCCGATTCTTCTTTTCGTTTATTGGAAATCCTGTTACTATTAAGGTTTAATACTATTTTAGTAGGAGTTACATCTGGGGAGTTTTTAGGCGTAATAATTTTCAATCCTGAATCATGATGAGGGCAGCCAGGGGAAACACAAGGAGGAAATGAGGCTAAATCACTTACCGCCAAGTTGATTGTTTCTTCAACTTCTTGAAGCTCCGAAACGGCACGTCTGTAGAAAGGCTCATCCGGGTGGTGATCGGGCATGGCTTGAAGTTCAGCGATGCAGGCCAGCTTGAACTTTTGAAAGTCTCCATCCTTTGCAGCTGGGCTTTGTTTTGTAAAATCTGCTCACATGCCGAAAGAGGTGGAGGAGTTGGTGTTCGTCTGGGCGAGTCGATTAAGTCCATATCCGTGGGTTCGTTTCGATTATCCATTTCCATTCGTTATCAGGTCAAAAAATAGGGGAGAATTACAGTGTCTGCTCAAGCAGGTTAGCCCTGACAAGGGCTGTAGATAATAGATGCACTATCAATATGGGGAGGGGAAAATAACAAGATACTGCCGAAGCAATATGCCACGTGGCGGTCGGTCGTAGTAGCAGAGGGAGAGCGTTTGCAGTTCAACCTCACTGGTCAGCGTCCGAGCTTGATTGATCAATTCAGAAGTCAATGAATTCAAGATCTAGGGTAAATTTTCAGTGGATGACAGTCTATTTTTGGGTACCTGGACTGATAAACAGTCCTCAATCCCATATCATGATGTCTGTGATGCAGGACTTGACTTCGTTGGTTTTTTCAGTCTGCGGAGTGACATGTCGGCGATTTGGCTGTGGTGATGGAATCCGGGAGGAGGGGCTTAGACATGACTACTTGGAGTTAAAGTTTTATACGGTGCTGAGAGCTTAGGACTGCTCTCTCAGTGAATTGGAGGTAGAAGTGAATTTAGCCTCAGGCTGGCTGCCCATGGGGGTAAAAGTTAAAAATATATACTTGTCCAGTTGGGTGTGGAGATTAAATAAATATTGAAAGAAAAATAATAAAAAATTTTAAAAATTTACTAGGGTGCAATAATTAAAAAATTATTGCAGGGATAAAAAAGCTAAGGCGGATTGTAAGAATCCAAAAGGATTCTTCTTGGCCTTTTAGTATTATCGTTACAGTTGTAATCGTTTAGATTTAACATATTTACATTATTAGTATTTGGCAAATTATCGAAAAAATTTATAGCTAATTTTTGAATATGTGCTTTAAAACTAGTGATTTTAAGAGCTTTATTTATGCGATCATTTTTCATGTAGCGGCAGGCATTTACAATCATTCTAATATATGAATTCTGCAGAGTATTTAAAATATTAATATTGGTTTTAGCAGCATAACCCCATACTGGACAGGCATAAGCGAGTATTGGACGCATAACGGCTGTATAAAGAAGCACTTTGTTATCTCTACTTAAATGTGAGTTCCGGGAAATTAGGGGAAAAAATTTAAACATTGTTTTTCGGAACTTATCGCGAACGTGTAAGATGTGTTGTTTCCAAGTTAAGTGTGAGTCAAAAATAACGCCAAGATATTTGGTATTCTGAGACCAGGGAATTTGTTTATTGAACATTATGAGAGGGGAGGAATGGTGCGCTTTTTGGTAAAGATGACTGCACAAGATTTTTCTACATTGATACTAATTTTCCATCTGTCGTAATAATTTTCTAGCAGCTTGAGGTGTTTGTTAATGGCAAAGGTAACAGTCTTTAAGTTTTTGTACGTGGCATTAATGGCCGTATCATCCGCATAGAGACTAATATTTGTTAGTGAGTAGCTGGGAATGTCATTTATATAGAGATTGAACAACAGGGGCCCGAGCAATGAGCCCTGAGGACACCCTGCAGAGATGGAATGAGAGTTAGATATTGATTCATTTACTCTGATCCGAAAGGATCTGTTAGTGAGATACGAGTGGATGAGGTGAATGAGGGAAGAAGGAATATCGTAAGTAATTAGTTTGAAAGTGAGTCCTAAAATCCAAACACGGTCGAAGGCTTTCTGGATATCCAGAAAGACCACTCCCGTGCTCTTCTTTTTTTGGAAACCTTCCGAAATACTTTCTGTTAGTCTGAGAAGAGGATGAAGGGTAGATAGTTTATTTGTAAATCCATATTGATTAGGGTTAATTAGGCTATTATCATTAATGAATTTTTTAAGTCTATTAAGAATAATGTACTCAGTTAATTTACTTAAAGTTGAAAGGAGAGAAATAGGTCTATATGAATTAGGAAGATTTTTATTTGTACCAGGTTTAATAATAGGGAAAATGATAGCTTCTTTCCAGTTACTAGGAAAGTGATGAAATTTAAGAATTTTATTGACAAGAATAGTTAGTATGAGGATTAATTTGATAGGAAAATTTTTTAGCATTTTATTTGTGATAGTATCTTTACCGGGGCCTTTTTAGAGCTAGTATTTTTAATGAAGTTAATAATTTCATCAGGCATGGCAGGTTCAATTTGAGTAGAAGGGGGAAGAGAGAAAGGTATTCACAGTTGAGGTGACAACCTCGTCATCTTGATCGTAGTTGTCCTGCATGCGGTTATTTTCAATGAAGTTATTTTTAATCGTATTAGCAAGGAGGTTAGCCTTCTGCGGATCAGTGACGGCCATACCAGTAGCACAGTTCAACGTAGGAATTTGAGATCTTTTATTTTTTAAGAACCGCTGTGCCTCCCAGAGGCTATTGTCAGTTGTATTTAGAGCTTCTAGTCTAGCATTCCAAGTATCATTACTATATATTTTAAGTTCTTTTTTGAGGTTGGCTTGAGCTCTATTGCATAAAGTTTTATAAAAAGGATTTAAAGTCTGCTGATATCGTTTACGTAGGTTGTTTTTATGCTTAATAAGTTGATTAATGTGATTTGGAGTGTAGTTTCGGCGAGCGTTCACTATTGGCTGGGAGGCGTGGCTATGGGTAGCGACGACCGCTTCGGTGAACTCTGTAATTTTGGTTTCAAGATCATTGGTATTATTAATATTATTCGGATAGTAGTTAAAAAGAGAGAAGTTATTATTTAAATTAATTCTAAAATCCTTCCAGTTGGTGGTAATTGCTCTAGGATTTGAGGATTCCATTTTAAGTTTAAAATCGAAATTTAGGAAAACAGGGTTGTGGTCAGAATATAGATCATTAATAGATTTAATAGTATAAGGGTAGTAAAAGTTTTTGATTAAAGCAAAGTCTATTGTATTAGCTGAGTTATGGCCAAATCTTGTGGGAGAGTCAGGAAAAGCTATGTGCAGATTTAAGATATTGGCAAAATTAAAAGATGCTTGCCTCTGTTTGAGTTTACATTGCAATTCCAAGCGCTATGAGTAGCATTGAAATCGCCGAAGACGACACAATGACTACTCGTTTGGAGAAAATATTCTAAATCTATTGTAAATAAGTTATCATCAGAGGAAGGGGGAATGTAAACAGAGACAATAGAAACGGGGTCATGGTCGAGGGGAGTTAGAATAATGTTAGTCGCTTCAATAGCTTGCATAGGTGGGGTGGGGAGACAGTAATGTTTAAGAGATTTTTTGATAAGAATAAGAGTTCCGCCGGCGGCCGTTGCGTTAGTGATCCTATCATTTCTGTAGCAAGTGTAATTTGCTATTGTAAAAGTGTGCGAAGGTCTCAGATGAGTTTCCTGTATGAGAAAAATATCGGGAGAGTGCTTCTCTATAAAAATTCGTAGCTCTACTCTACGTCTAAGCAGTCCGTTTGCGTTCCAAGAACACAAATTGAGGCCAATGGGGGACTTAACCATTATTATTGTTACAAGAGGCCTCTAATAAGGCGTACATTTGATTTGGGTTACTGTTTGCTCTTCGCACTTGGTTAAAGTTATTCATGAAATTAGGATTTGAAGTAGCTATGGCTTGGGTAAATTGAGAAAGTTGGCACAAACATTGCATAGTCATTTGTAGGGTCGCTTGTAAGTTAAAATTATTATTATTAAAAATATTTCCGTTAAAGTTATATTCGTTAAAGTTATTATTAGACTTGTTATTAAAATTTGGAATAGATCTGTTATTTGCAGAGGGATTTCTATTGGCCTCAATTTGAGCAGAATTCACAGGTCCTTTTGGCGCCATCGGTTGTTTATTTTGGGAGTTAAAGTTGGTTGAAATTTTATTTGGATTTGCGGCTTGAGCATAGGATACATTGGGTCTTATAATACTATTGTATATATTAGTATACGAATTACGATTATTCAGGGCACTGCCCTTAGGGGCTTTGGGAAACAGGGGCATCCTCTCCAGTTAGCCATGTGGCCGTACATTTCGCAGTTGATACAGTAGGCGGTTTCTAGCCTTTCGGTTATTGGGCATTCACGGGTAATATGTCCCTCACCACATTTTAAGCAGCGGGGGTTTAGATGACAGTTCTCTGAATTATGATGGAAGTGGTTACACGTGTAGCATTGCGTGACACATTTTCCGTTGTAACCTTCCACACGAATGCTTAAGTAACTTAGGGTTTTTAAGTGGAAGATTTTTAAATTCTCAATACTTCTTGGGAGAGTCACCAGAAATACCGGGATAGGTTGTTTACTACGGCGGCCTATTAGCTGATTTACTTTCTCAGGGGTAAAGCCTAGTTCTTCTAAGTCGGCTTGAATTTCTTCGACCTTGAAGTTGCGGGGCAGTCCTTTCAGTACAACCTTGATGGGGCGCTCGTTTTTGGGTTTAATTTCATAAAATTGGAATTTAGTTTTTTCAGCAAAAGTTAACAGTTCATGAAATTGTTCTAAGTTATCGGTATAAAGTTTAATAAATTCTCCGGTTGTACGTGATCTTATCTTAGGGAACTTTTCATTAATAATTTTCATTTGACTTCTGACAGTTTCAGTGATTCTAAGCATGACTGGAGGGGGAAGCGTACTAACGGGGTTTTGATTGCCGGAAGGGGTAGGGCCAGTGGCCGATGGGGGTTTGGGAGTAAGAACGGGAATAGCGTTTTGAGAACCTGTGATTTCTTCTATATTGCTATCACTAGGTAAGAAAAATTTATTTGGGGAAATCGAAATGCTATCATTTGGAATATTTAAAATTTGCCTTTTAGTTGTCTTCCTTAGAGGAGGATATTCAAAGTCCGATTCTTCTTTTCGTTTATTGGAAATCCTGTTACTATTAAGGTTTAATACTATTTTAGTAGGAGTTACATCTGGGGAGTTTTTAGGCGTAATAATTTTCAATCCTGAATCATGATGAGGGCAGCCAGGGGAAACACAGGAGGAAATGAGGCTAAATCACTTACCGCCAAGTTGATTGTTTCTTCAACTTCTTGAAGCTCCGAAACGGCACGTCTGTAGAAAGGCTCATCCGGGTGGTGATCGGGCATGGCTTGAAGTTCAGCGATGCAGGCCAGCTTGAACTTTTTGAAAGTCTCCATCCTTTGCAGCTGGGCTTTGTTTTGTAAAATCTGCTCACATGCCGAAAGAGGTGGAGGAGTTGGTGTTCGTCTGGGCGAGTCGATTAAGTCCATATCCGTGGGTTCGTTTCGATTATCCATTTCCATTCGTTATCAGGTCAAAAAATAGGGGAAATTACAGTGTCTGCTCAAGCAGGTTAGCCCTGACAAGGGCTGTAGATAATAGATGCACTATCAATATGGGGAGGGGAAAATAACAAGATACTGCCGAAGCAATATGCCACGTGGCGGTCGGTCGTAGTAGCAGAGGGAGAGCGTTTGCAGTTCAACCTCACTGGTCAGCGTCCGAGCTTGATTGATCAATTCAGAAGTCAATGAATTCAAGATCTAGGGTAAATTTTCAGTGGATGACAGTGGATGACAGTCTATTTTTGGGTACCTGGACTGATAAACAGTCCTCAATCCCATATCATGATGTCTGTGATGCAGGACTTGACTTCGTTGGTTTTTTCAGTCTGCGGAGTGACATGTCGGCGATTTGGCTGTGGTGATGGAATCCGGGAGGAGGGGCTTAGACATGACTACTTGGAGTTAAAGTTTTATACGGTGCTGAGAGCTTAGGACTGCTCTCTCAGTGAATTGGAGGTAGAAGTGAATTTAGCCTCAGGCTGGCTGCCCATGGGGGTAAAAGTTAAAAATATATACTTGTCCAGTTGGGTGTGGAGATTAAATAAATATTGAAAGAAAAATAATAAAAAATTTTAAAAATTTACTAGGGTGCAATAATTAAAAAATTATTGCAGGGATAAAAAAGCTAAGGCGGATTGTAAGAATCCAAAAGGATTCTTCTTGGCCTTTTAGTATTATCGTTACAGTTGTAATCGTTTAGATTTAACATATTTACATTATTAGTATTTGGCAAATTATCGAAAAAATTTATAGCTAATTTTTGAATATGTGCTTTAAAACTAGTGATTTTAAGAGCTTTATTTATGCGATCATTTTTCATGTAGCGGCAGGCATTTACAATCATTCTAATATATGAATTCTGCAGAGTATTTAAAATATTAATATTGGTTTTAGCAGCATAACCCCATACTGGACAGGCATAAGCGAGTATTGGACGCATAACGGCTGTATAAAGAAGCACTTTGTTATCTCTACTTAAATGTGAGTTCCGGGAAATTAGGGGAAAAAATTTAAACATTGTTTTTCGGAACTTATCGCGAACGTGTAATATGTGTTGTTTCCAAGTTAAGTGTGAGTCAAAAATAACGCCAAGATATTTGGTATTCTGAGACCAGGGAATTTGTTTATTGAACATTATGAGAGGGGGAGGAATGGTGCGCTTTTGGTAAAGATGACTGCACAAGATTTTTCTACATTGATACTAATTTTCCATCTGTCGTAATAATTTTCTAGCAGCTTGAGGTGTTTGTTAATGGCAAAGGTAACAGTCTTTAAGTTTTTGTACGTGGCATTAATGGCCGTATCATCCGCATAGAGACTAATATTTGTTAGTGAGTAGCTGGGAATGTCATTTATATAGAGATTGAACAACAGGGGCCCGAGCAATGAGCCCTGAGGACACCCTGCAGAGATGGAATGAGAGTTAGATAATGATTCATTTACTCTGATCCGAAAGGATCTGTTAGTGAGATACGAGTGGATGAGGTGAATGAGGGGAGAAGGAATATCGTAAGTAATTAGTTTGAAAGTGAGTCCTAAAATCCAAACACGGTCGAAGGCTTTCTGGATATCCAGAAAGACCACTCCCGTGCTCTTCTTTTTTGGAAACCTTCCGAAATACTTTCTGTTAGTCTGAGAAGAGGATGAAGGGTAGATAGTTTATTTGTAAATCCATATTGATTAGGGTTAATTAGGCTATTATCATTAATGAATTTTTTAAGTCTATTAAGAATAATGTACTCAGTTAATTTACTTAAAGTTGAAAGGAGAGAAATAGGTCTATATGAATTAGGAAGATTTTTATTTGTACCAGGTTTAATAATAGGGAAAATGATAGCTTCTTTCCAGTTACTAGGAAAGTGATGAAATTTAAGAATTTTATTGACAAGAATAGTTAGTATGAGGATTAATTTGATAGGAAAATTTTTTAGCATTTTATTTGTGATAGTATCTTTACCGGGGGCCTTTTTAGAGCTAGTATTTTTAATGAAGTTAATAATTTCATCAGGCATGGCAGGTTCAATTTGAGTAGAAGGGGGAAGAGAGAAAGGTATTCACAGTTGAGGTGACAACCTCGTCATCTTGATCGTAGTTGTCCTGCATGCGGTTATTTTCAATGAAGTTATTTTTAATCGTATTAGCAAGGAGGTTAGCCTTCTGCGGATCAGTGACGGCCATACCAGTAGCACAGTTCAACGTAGGAATTTGAGATCTTTTATTTTTTAAGAACCGCTGTGCCTCCCAGAGGCTATTGTCAGTTGTATTTAGAGCTTCTAGTCTAGCATTCCAAGTATCATTACTATATATTTTAAGTTCTTTTTTGAGGTTGGCTTGAGCTCTATTGCATAAAGTTTTATAAAAAAGGATTTAAAGTCTGCTGATATCGTTTACGTAGGTTGTTTTTATGCTTAATAAGTTGATTAATGTGATTTGGAGTGTAGTTTCGGTGAGCGTTCACTATTGGCTGGGAGGCGTGGCTATGGGTAGCGACGACCGCTTCGGTGAACTCTGTAATTTTGGTTTCAAGATCATTGGTATTATTAATATTATTCGGATAGTAGTTAAAAAGAGAGAAGTTATTATTTAAATTAATTCTAAAATCCTTCCAGTTGGTGGTAATTGCTCTAGGATTTGAGGATTCCATTTTAAGTTTAAAATCGAAATTTAGGAAAACAGGGTTGTGGTCAGAATATAGATCATTAATAGATTTAATAGTATAAGGGTAGTAAAAGTTTTTGATTAAAGCAAAGTCTATTGTATTAGCTGAGTTATGGCCAAATCTTGTGGGAGAGTCAGGAAAAGCTATGTGCAGATTTAAGATATTGGCAAAATTAAAAAGATGCTTGCCTCTGTTTGAGTTTACATTGCAATTCCAAGCGCTATGAGTAGCATTGAAATCGCCGAAGACGACACAATGACTACTCGTTTGGAGAAAATATTCTAAATCTATTGTAAATAAGTTATCGTCAGAGGAAGGGGGAATGTAAACAGAGACAATAGAAACGGGGTCATGGTCGAGGGGAGTTAGAATAATGTTAGTCGCTTCAATAGCTTGCATAGGTGGGGTGGGGAGACAGTAATGTTTAAGAGATTTTTGATAAGAATAAGAGTTCCGCCGGCGGCCGTTGCGTTAGTGATCCTATCATTTCTGTAGCAAGTGTAATTTGCTATTGTAAAAGTGTGCGAAGGTCTCAGATGAGTTTCCTGTATGAGAAAAATATCGGGAGAGTGCTTCTCTATAAAAATTCGTAGCTCTACTCTACGTCTAAGCAGTCCGTTTGCGTTCCAAGAACACAAATTGAGGCCAATGGGGGACTTAACCATTATTATTGTTACAAGAGGCCTCTAATAAGGCGTACATTTGATTTGGGTTATTGTTTGCTCTTTGCACTTGGTTAAAGTTATTCATGAAATTAGGATTTGAAGTAGCTATGGCTTGGGTAAATTGAGAAAGTTGGCACAAACATTGCATAGTCATTTGTAGGGTCGCTTGCAAGTTAAAATTATTATTATTAAAAATATTTCCGTTAAAGTTATATCCGTTAAAGTTATTATTAGACTTGTTATTAAAATTTGGAATGGATCTGTTATTTGCAGAGGGATTTCTATTGGCCTCAATTTGAGCAGAATTCACAGGTCCTTTTGGTGCCATCGGTTGTTTATTTTGGGAGTTAAAGTTGGTTGAAATTTTATTTGGATTTGCGGCTTGAGCATAGGATACATTGGGTCTTATAATACTATTGTATATATTAGTATACGAATTACGATTATTCAGGGCAGTGCCCTTAGGGGGCTTTGGGAAACAGGGGCATCCTCTCCAGTTAGCCATGTGGCCGTACATTTCGCAGTTGATACAGTAGGCAGTTTCTAGCCTTTCGGTTATTGGGCATTCACGGGTAATATGTCCCTCACCACATTTTAAGCAGCGGGGGTTTAGATGACAGTTCTCTGAATTATGATGGAAGTGGTTACACGTGTAGCATTGCGTGACACCTTTTCCGTTGTAACCTTCCACACGAATGCTTAAGTAACTTAGGGTTTTTAAGTGGAAGATTTTTAAATTCTCAATACTTCTTGGGAGAGTCACCAGAAATACCGGGATAGGTTGTTTACTACGGCGGCCTATTAGCTGATTTACTTTTTCAGGGGTAAAGCCTAGTTCTTCTAAGTCGGCTTGAATTTCTTCGACCTTGAAGTTGCGGGGCAGTCCTTTCAGTACAACCTTGATGGGGCGCTCGTTTTTGGGTTTAATTTCATAAAATTGGAATTTAGTTTTTTCAGCAAAAGTTAACAGTTCATGAAATTGTTCTAAGTTATCGGTATAAAGTTTAATAAATTCTCCGGTTGTACGGGATCTTATCTTAGGGAACTTTTCATTAATAATTTTCATTTGACTTCTGACAGTTTCAGTGATTCTAAGCATGACTGGAGGGGGAAGCGTACTAACGGGGTTTTGATTGCCGGAAGGGGTAGGGCCAGTGGCCGATGGGGGTTTGGGAGTAACAACGGGAATAGCGTTTTGAGAACCTGTGATTTCTTCTATATTGCTATCACTAGGTAAGGAAAATCTATTTGGGGAAATCGAAATGCTATCATTTGGAATATTTAAAATTTGCTTTTTAGTTGTCTTCCTTAGAGGAGGATATTCAAAGTCCGATTCTTCTTTTCGTTTATTGGAAATCCTGTTACTATTAAGGTTTAATACTCTTTTAGTAGGAGTTACATCTGGGGAGTTTTTAGGCGTAATAATTTTCAATCCTGAATCATGATGAGGGCAGCCAGGGGAAACACAAGGAGGAAATGAGGCTAAATCACTTACCGCCAAGTTGATTGTTTCTTCAACTTCTTGAAGCTCCGAAACGGCACGTCTGTAGAAAGGCTCATCCGGGTGGTGATCGGGCATGGCTTGAAGTTCAGCGATGCAGGCCAGCTTGAACTTTTGAAAGTCTCCATCTTTTGCAGCTGGGCTTTGTTTTGTAAAATCTGCTCACATGCCGAAAGAGGTGGAGGAGTTGGTGTTCGTCTGGGCGAGTCGATTAAGTCCATATCCGTGGGTTCGTTTCGATTATCCATTTCCATTTGTTATCAGGTCAAAAAATAGGGGAGAATTACAGTGTCTGCTCAAGCAGGTTAGCCCTGACAAGGGCTGTAGATAATAGATGCACTATCAATATGGGGAGGGGAAAATAACAAGATACTGCCGAAGCAATATGCCACGTGGCGGTCGGTCGTAGTAGCAGAGGGAGAGCGTTTGCAGTTCAACCTCACTGGTCAGCGTCCGAGCTTGGTATGAAAAAAATCCAGAATTCTAATTCTTGGAATCACCTTAAACTAAGAAATCGCTCACGGTATCTCGAGAGAGATTACCCATGAGCACAACGTATATATACTGCAACCCTAGCGGAGAAAACTAGTACTATTCTAGATGTACACTTCATTGTAAGGTGCTACCATCTAGTGAGCTAAAATATAGGATATGCTACACTTCTTCCCGTTAATGTGTTGTGAAAGTTGGGAGAAAGTGTGGCTACTCAGAAGTCACCCTCGTCACTTGAACATGGTTCAAAATCACGAGGTACGTCACCCAAAGCCCTCGAGTAGCTGAATAGAGCGACGTTAATAATAACTCACGCACTCACTCCAAAACAGTCTTTCAAACGCATGCACAGACTAGAATAGACTAGACTAGACTAAGCTTGTAAATGCAAGCTGCTGTGACAAAAGTACTCTATTCTGCTTTGAGAAGTCAATATAATATACCATAATTTCAATGTAGAATTCAATACCTTCTACGGTGCTATTACTGGGCATATGGCACGCGAAGCGAGCCTCCATCCCATATCTTACAAGTAGATGTAGAGCGACTGGGAAAGTTATCATGCTGGGGAGTAGATAGCTTCTGATTGGTCGAGCCAATCGTTCGGAAAAGTTCAGATTTCATGAAGTTTTCTGTTGCATGGTGGAGAGCTGAGTGATCGCTCTCTGAACTGAAATTGACAGAACTCTGAATACCGTTGTAGCACAAATAAATTTGAGTTTTTCTTCCTTGATGAACACCATGGAATACACTTTGAAAAAAGTTGCATCCAATATAACAATTCCAAAAGATGAGGATTAAACTGAATTCACAACAAGGCTGTTAGCGTCGAGCGTCTAGCCAATCAGAGACTTCCTCCCTGATTGGCTAAACGCTCGACGCTAACAGCCTTGTTGTGAATGCAGCTTTATCCAATAAATATAAAACCCAATGAAAAAAACAAAAAGACTCACAAGAAAATATCAGAAGAAATACATTAGAAAGTGTTGTGGAACAAAATCAAAATATATAGATAAATATACAAATCTTTTTAGATTTTCGTTAAAAAATCAATATTAAACTGCTTTTTTTTGGAAATTTAAACTGATTCGTGGTATTGCACCTTTTTTCCCTTTAAATCATGAATATAATCCAATGGAATGCACGTGGAGTTAAAAACAAGAGGTCAGATATTCTTTTCGCGCCAATTTTTCAAAAAGCAAGCATTTTGATAATTCAAGAAACTTGGTTACATATAAATGATATTTTCACAATTCCCAATAAGAATATTTTCCGCATTGATAGAGAAATCAGAAGAGGAGAAGGGTTAATGATAGTTTTAAATAAAGATATTCGCGCAATAGAAATATTCTCAGAAATTAGTGAAGACCTAGAAATTGTAATTGTCATAGCTCAGATATATAAATACAATTCCTATCAATTTTTAATACATACATCCCACCGGGAAACTTTAAAGACGTCAACTTATCGAAAATAGCATCATATATTGATAATCACGGTTTGATATTGGGAGATTTCAATGCATCTCATGAGATATGGGGATCAAAAAATTCCAATGCTCCTGGAAAAAAGATCTTTGATTGGATTGGAGACTTCATTGTTTTCAGAAGTAGTCATTTTTATTCGGCTTTGTGTAGTCACTTAAATTTTTTGATGTAGTACTTCTTATTGGGCGTTTGGGAAGAAAGAAGAGAGTAAACTTTTACGATGCGCGCGCGAGCATACCGTCACGGATGCGAACATGCTTTGCCTAGAAATATACAGAATAGGACAGATCATTCCCGCCTTGAAATTCTCAAAAATATATCTCTTCACTTCCCTGAAAAAGGGGGCACCCAGGTTTGAACAGGGGACATCTCAATCTGCAGTCGAATGCTCTACCACTAAGCTATACCCCCACGTCAGCGGACCTTTGCTTTGCGTTCCGTAGGAACGGATACGAAAATGCCTTGTCTAGAAATATACAGAATGGGACAGATCTTTTTCCCACCTTCGAAATTCTCAAAAAAATATATTTCTTTACTGTAGTAGTTATACTTCTTTTTTGGGAGTAAGGGGAAAAGGATGAGGGTAAATTTTTACGATGCGCGCTCACACCGTCACGGATGCACGGACATACCTTCAAGACACCGATGCGCGCACACCGTTGTATAATCTTTTAACATGTTACTTTAAGGTGCTATAGGACTGATATTTGGCGGATCATAAAAACTATTGTTATAAACCATATCTGTTGGGACGCATTCCCTCTGTGCATTCTTACTTCTACAGTTTTTTGGCCAATATCTCGGCACCCGAGCATCACGGTCCATTCGGACCTGGCTCATTCGATCTCTATCTGCTCTTCCAGTTATTATAATTTCATGTGTGTGTGGGGGGTGCTCATAGGGCTATTTCTTTCATAGTTTTTAATTGTCTTAAACTTTTTAATTTGTTTAAACTCACAATATCTTGGCTCCTATTCGAGTCTCAGACTTGAGATTTGTACCAACTGTTCCACTCGTCGAGACCCATCCTACTTCATTCCCATTGTGTACGGGGAGGGGTTATGCACTAAAATATCATGCTCACA
Source organism: Trichonephila clavipes (assembly GCA_019973935.1). Classification (NCBI taxonomy): domain Eukaryota; kingdom Metazoa; phylum Arthropoda; class Arachnida; order Araneae; family Nephilidae; genus Trichonephila; species Trichonephila clavipes. Next base: position 39,346 of record BMAU01001917.1, on the reverse strand, counting down.
TTTTAATTATATGAGGACTGGAAAAAATTTCATCCCCCTAAGCAATTGAGCTTGGAACTTGATTTTTGGTGGTCGGCCATATTTTCGTATTAGCGCGAGCTTCACGTGGAATTGGTCCCCTCCTCCTACAGGGCTTCCCCAGAAATAACTTGAATCCTATTCCACCTTGGTTGACCGCACCGGCTGGATTCGATTATTCTTCCTATGAGCACCATAGATATATTTTTCAGGACCATAGCCCCATTTCTTCACCTATATTTAACATTTTAAAATTATTTTAAAGTTATAATTTTTTAAATCCCGCATAGCTCCGAGGATTTTGAGATTCATTAATAAAACTCAGACCATAGGTTCTTCTCGTTGAGCTGTTTCATCTGTTATAATTCGTGTGTTGACAGTGGGCTTAGAGGGGCGTTATCATTAAAATTAGAATCCCCATGTTATTCCTATAGGTTTCGATCTTTTGATGACGTAACGATATTACAGAGATAGAAGGATGAAACTTTGGGATCAATTATTACTCTGTGTATCGTTGGGATGTACGTGACTATTTACGTCACAGTTGTAACCCCGGGAGAGTTAGTTTCGTTTCATTTTCCCGAGCTAGCACCGCCCCATTTGCAACTACAGACTCTGGACCGGATCGAATGGATTCCTTTTGTGTTTTCTCACAACCAGGCCCAGTTTTGAGTTGCTGCGTGCCCTGCTTCTATTTTATTTAATTGTTTTAAATGTTTTAATTATTTTAAAATGTCATAACTCGGGGGCTCTTCAGACGGATGTCTTAATTTTCTCAGGAACGATCCTTCCCACCGAGACATTCAATGTGAGGTCTCAGGTGTCTTATTCGGTTCAACTCATCTACAAATACAGTCTGCCGAAAATCCCATCCCACATGTTATTGGTCCTATTGTCCCTGTGCGGGGGTGTTTAAATGTATTTAAATCGTAATTATCTCGGGTTTGGCTGATCCGATTGACTGAAGTTTAGTATCGTTCAACATTTCCCGTGACCGCCTTTCGTCCTCGGCCCAGCTTGTCCTGCTTGAGATTTTTAGAAATATTTTAATCTCGTTACGCCAAAGAAGTATAACTTCTTACGTGCGTACATAACTACACACACACATTTGTTATAAAATTATTTAAACATTTTGAAATTAATTTTGGTGCCATTGTAGAAATAAATGTTCATTAGTCTGTTCCCAAACAATATTTCTCTCACACATATCTATATTAAAGCCAGTATTTAACTTTATACTTAAAAGTGTAACATTTTGAAATTATTTTGCACGATTAAATTATGATTTTGTAATTTATTTTTTATTTTCACATGAACAAGTGAAAATAAAATGTGCACTTCGATTTATTTCTTCAATAAAATATTAAATCAAATATTCCACTTTTGGTTTTTATCCAGTAATCATTATTACTTAAATACCCTTCAAAGTTGCTCTTAACCCCTTCGCGACGGGCAGTGCAAATATGCATTCTTCATGGACGCATCTCATGCCGGATGGTGCAAATGTACATTTTACAAAGGTGCTGTAGTAGGCCAGGCGATGAAAATAAGACTTTTCAGCTGGAACGTTTTTTAATGACCACTAGATGGCACCCTATGTCCATTATATTGAAATCGAACGAGTAACCTGGCTTTCAGTTAGTTTATATTCTGCCTGGGGGGGGATTTAATATTTTGCACATCAGCTGAGTCGGGCGAGGGGGTAATCGAAATGTAAACAAATAGCTCGTAAAATTTCCACTTGATATAAAGAACTCGCGTTTCTAATAACTCTCTCCCAATGCTTTTATACTTTCTTTTTTCTTACAGTGTGGAGTGTTTTAGAGTTTCAGCGTCAGTTTTCTGTTACAGTTTTTGTTGCTTTCGGATATATTTCGCGTACTTTTCTTATGTAAAAAACCTTGACTTCAGATTATTATTTGATTGTTTAGAAAGCATTTTCCAAACCTTAATATGAACAAAAATGGTGAAAAAGCCGAAGTGTATAGTCACAAACCGTGTGTAAATAAAAAAACAACCGTAACAAACATTTTATGCTTGCAAATCATACAATGTAGGACTTAGCGCTTCTCCATGCTTCGAGATTTTCCACACTCAGTCTTCATTTTAATTTTGCTATTTCTTTTTGTAAATATTCTTTGTCATAATTTTTTTATAAATTTGATGGTTTATTAATATGTTTCGTGAGTGAAAGTTTTGGAAAAAATTGAATAGCGCTTACAAAATTTATTTCCCAATGTAAGTGATATTTTTTTTATATAATTTCATATAAATTAAAGGAAAAACGTTATTATATATTCTAGTTTTAATGTAACAGACAACTTATGTAGTAATCTAAGGAGTTAACAAAAATTTCTTCGTTAGGACTGAAATTTTATTATTAACGCTTTTTTTTTTTTTCTTAAGTTAGGCTTAGCGACGAAAACGTCCCGTCCTGAAGTGCAAGTCCTTACACATTCACTCCGTCCCTAGCGAGCGTCTTGTAGAAAATCGCATAATCCTGAAGAGGTTAAATGTATAAATAAAATAAAAATAATTTTTTTTGAGTAAAGTAAAATCTCTTTTGACGGGAAAAAATTCTTAGCAAAACTTACTTTGACACTACGAAAGTAAGATGAAAACATTTGACTCGTAAAATCAATTCTATCTTCTATTTTTTAACTCTACATGTTACAGTTATTCAGACTAAATAGAACGAAAATATAGCCGAATATAAGCGAAAAAGCAAACGCAAAAACTAGCATCACTTGGGGATCTTTGATAAAATTATGTTGTTAAACAGGCTAATTGAATTTCCTTGAAAATATTAAATGGTAATGCTATAGAAAAAGTACAAGAGAGTATCGGAATCCCGAAGAAAGACCAGATATATGTCTTTGATACATAAGGTAGGTGACAGAGGTCTTATTTGAACAATAAAATCAATTAACTTGTATTATCTTAGCTAAGCTTAAAATAAAAAAAAAAAAGGAAATGAAAAATAGTTACAAATAAATATCTTTATATATAAGCTATTGATTATCTTTTTCTACTTTTCAAAGCTCATTTAACTTTTCGGGCAAGTTGTTTCGACACGTCATTATTCCTAACACAGAGTAAGAATATATATAATGGTGAAATAAATTAAGAAGCAAGCAAATTTTTGAGGATTTTTAAGAGCTACAGAACCATTTTGAAATGAAAATTGGCAAACATATTAAATAGAATATGTCTTTCTTAATTATCGAATCAAATTTGATTTCACTCCTTTATTTTTTGCAAATTATATAATCTCATGAGACGAAATATTCAAACACTATTTTGTGTAGCGTAAGTTTTGCTTGCGTTTTTGAAAATTTTATAAAATTTGCAACAAAGACAACGTCTGAATGATAAATAAAGACAAAGTGTAATTGGGAAATCGGAGTCACATGATAATCCCTAGCAAAGGAAGCAATATGGCTTCATGTTTCTCAAAATGCGGTACCAAGATTATAGAACCAATTCCAGGAGATTTGAACAGTGTCTATAAGATCAGCTATAGAGCACACACACAAAAGTTATCACAAGTCAGGATGACCGCTACATAGTTTTAGATGTAAGGCGCAATAAAGGAATGGCGGAGATACTCAACTCGCGATGAGCTCTTCGTTTCTTCTAGACTCCCAAGAAATGTTGTTTGCCGAAGGCTTAATTATGTAGGACACTATTCCAGAAGATCAATTGTCTGCTTCCTACTCACCCCAGATCACGGAAGTGATCCTAGCGTTGTGTTGGACATCCTCCTGGGACACGGGAGTAGAGAGCCGAATATGACAATTCAGGATTCATTCCGAATACAGATTCTTTATCTGTTCGTTTATGGAAAGAACAAGGATCTCTATGTCATCTTTTTAAAATAACGGAAGTAGATTTCTATGGAGGTGGTGGCGATATGGTCTACGCCAGCGATACTCATCCATTTTATGGATGGAACTTGTAATTTGTAACTATCTTTCATATCTTGCAAGCGAAAAATATTCGACGAAAATAGATCGTTTCAAGATGATAGGGAGGTTGACTATTTTGTAGTGAACAACAAACATGGATCAGTAATTGTTTCATTTGTCACGAAAATGCTGTATTTAAAAATAACAAAAAACAGGAATCATTCAATGACACTTCTCGAAGATCTCTTTCAAGAAGTGAAAAATAGGCTTTCTTGAACAATCTTTACAACAGAGTGTTTTGTCAGTGGTAACAAAAACATCCTAAAAAGTTTGTTACATTATTGGTAATCATATAAAGCCGTTTACTGATGCAGAAATTGTGAAGGAGTGTTTCTTAAATGTTTCTAATTTAATGTTTTAGTGACAAAAATATAAAAAAATAATTATTAAAAAGGCAAAGGTTATAATATTTTGATCAATATTTTCCACATTTTAAATTTCCAATGTTATCTTGGTTTTAAAGCATTTCTTACTCCCATCCCCCATTTATCCTCATGTTGCGGCCCGTGGGAAGTAACTAACACATGCTTGCATGGTCTGCCATTTCTGTGAATCTAACATGTCTGAGATGATCAAGGCAGAGCAACTGCAGCTCACTTGCACCCCCTCCCAGAACACTCCGAGAGCTAAGACGTGCCTTAGCAGAGGAGTGGGAGTTAGTCTCTAGATATAATAAATAGTATCTTCTACAAAGTAAGAGTTCGTTGTGAAAAGTGCTTTATTGTCGAAAGCAATCAAACCCTATATTAAACCCTCAACATGTGTCATCTTGATACATGATTTTTGAAACATCATGTTTTCATGAGCATAAATCCTGATGATGAGAATAAACCAAATTAGCTTAAATCGGCTCATTAGTTTTTTAAAAAAAAAAAAATGTTTGGTTATGTATAATTATCTCAGGGGAATAAAAATATCATACAAATAATGAATAAAAAATTTTTTTCAAGACATTACAGAAGGACAAGAGTGAATAAAAAGCAACTATAATTCTTGGTTTACAACGGAGAATTATCTCATATAATCATTCATACTTCGGTTAATGTGTTTAAAATTCTCTAAAATTACCATATATGTCTGACATATAGGAAGACTTTACTAGATTGTAAGTTTTTTTTTGTCTCGTTTTCCACTCTCAAATTCTGTTTTTTTCCCCGGAATATTTTTGTGACACGGCCCACACATTGGCACACAAAATTATATAATAAAACAACAAACTGAAGCAAATAAAAATGAATTAGGTATAATTCTCTGTTCCTTAAATATACTCTCTTTTTTTTTTTTTTTGCTCTTATCAAATAAAAGCACGCATTTATTTTAAATATACCGCAATTAGGGAAATTTGTAAGTGTCAAGTGTCAGGAGTTAAACACATTATATTTTTATATATAATTACTATAATAAATCACTCGAAATAAAACTGTGTTTTTGTGAACATTGGTTTCTTTTTGCGGCCCACCTAAGCTGAAACCTTGTTTGTTTGGTCGAATGAATGAATCCAATAAATCCAGTTACTTGCAAAATAACACACACACATATAAGTATATATATATATATATATATATATATATATATATATATATATATATATATATATATATATATATATATATATATATATATATATATATATATATATATATATATATATATATATATATATATATATATATATATATATATATATATATATATATATATATATACACATATATAATTATTCGTTTCATTTTTTTTTCGCTCAGTTTTGTTAGTTTCACTGAGCGTTTGTTATCCGCTCTTGCTTAATTAAGACAGAAACTGCAAGAAAAATCAATTTTTGTCGTTGTCTAGTGATACCTGGTGGAGAGTTGCACGAGCTACTGGAAAACAGATACGTTTTAATACCTTAAACTTCCCTGAAATCGCACTGTTTTACATTGAAATTTTATTCGTAAATGATCAATTTATTCCAGCAATTAAATCTTATAAGTAACTATTTTCTGTAATTGAACATACTGAAAAGAGTCAGTATTTAAGAAAGGTGGGGAATGCTGTCTAGCTCCGAAAAGATGCAATGGAAAGTTTGTAAGTTTCCACAAGTTGTAAGTTCCTCTCTCTCTTTTAATAGTGATATATCAAATATCCATTCTCTTGTAGGTTTTTAAAAAACAGACTCATATTTGATTTTTCAAAAACATTGGAAGACTTCAGCAGCCCAGAGTCCAGCAGGAAACTTCAATTTTCTTGTCTTGTGTGTAACAAATGTCGTGTATTACTTATGTTTGCGAAGAATCCATCTGTACATTAAAAATTATTTTCGAACATCAAGTCCATCAATCTCCATTAGCCAGTTTGCATCAAGTTTATGTGGAAATTTCTTACACTATACCAGGGACGGCGAACTAATGGCACGTAATACAATATTTTGGGCACGTCACCGATTAAAACGGTTTGCATTTTAGTTTTAAAAAAGTTCACTATGAAGTATTACGAATAAACGCGAGTGATCAATCACGTTTTTACTGACATGTGCCAATATTTCAAAGAATTGAACATAAAGCCTCAATACACACACACACAAATTATCTTCAACAGGGATTTAAAGTGGGTCGCTTTTGACGCTAAATTGACGCTAATTTTGACGCTAATTATTACAAGAAACTACAAGTAAAGGGTGTTTTTTTAGAGGTATAGAATTGCAATAAAACAACGATGTATTATTCGATTGACATGAATTTTTTTTTATTCGAAAGATAATCTTGTGGCATTACATTTTAAATATCATTTCTGGCATATGACTGCCACGGCTGGCTCGGATGTAGTCCAATCTGGACGTCCAATTTTCGATGACTTTTTCCAACATTTGTGGCCGTATATCGGCAATAACACGCGACGAATGTTGTCTTCCAAATGGTCAAGCGTTTGTGGCTTATCCGCATAGACCAATGACTTTACATAACACCCACAGAAAATAGTCTAGCGGTGTTAAATCACAAGATCTTGGAGGCCAATTCACAGGTCCAAAACGTGAAATTAGGCGGTGACCAAACGTGTCTTTCAATAAATCGATTGTGGCACGAGCTGTGTGACATGTTGCGCCGTCCTGTTGGAACCACAACTCCTGGACATCATGATTGTTCAATTGAGGAATGAAAAAGTTAGTAATCATGGCTCTATACCGATCACCATTGACTGTAACTTTGTGGCCTTCATCGTTTTTGAAGAAGGATTCCACCAGCCCATAAAGCGCACCAAACAGTCAGTTTTTCTGGATGTAATGGTGTTTCGACATACACTTGTGGATTAGCTTCACTCCAAATGCGGCAGTTTTGTTTGTTGACGTAGCCATTCAACCAGAAGTGCGCTTCATCGCTAAACAAAATTCGCTTATGAAAATCGGGAACAACGGCAATCTGTTTTGGGCCCATTCGACGAATCTACGCCTTGCTTGATCATATTTAAAATGTAATGCCACAAGATTATCTTTCGAATAAAAAAAAATTTATGTCAATCGAATAATACATCGTTGTTTTATTGCAATTTAAAGTTCTATACCTCTAAAAAAAACCAAATATATTTATCAATACTTTTCACTATAACAAAGCTGTTAGTACATACAATTAAGAAATTAAACACACTGATAGATCTTATATTGCTAAAAATTACCGAAAAGTAAATAAAAAGTATTTTTCACATATTTATAACGATTTTGCTCTTGTTAAAGAGAGAAGAAATATAATATAATAACTAAAATGAAATTTTATATGTTGAAAAAAGTAAACATGCAGATTTTATCCAGTTATATTCTTAATAATATAAAATTTACCTAACTCAATTATTTGAAAAAAATTCCGAAATAGTCTTTACTTTTCATTTGCTAAACAAGAAATAAATAATATGTCCAGGAATAACACTTTTATTCGGCCAAAAAACCAGAAGAGATCATATAAAAAAAAAAGTATATATTATTTAAAAGTTATTATACTTATATATAATCATATCGTCGCGAACAATGTTATTTTCATGTATTATTAAATTTTTCTGATAAAAGTTGCTGTAAATTTTTAAATTTAAAAAAAAAAAAAAATTAGGTGAAAATTGAAATACACAAAACTTAGGTAAACTTTTATAAGAAAAAAGTGATTTCTCAGGATCAAATTCAGTACGAAAAAAAAAAAACAATAAAGTGGTCTATTGTATTTGAAACTTTCCGCAAATTCAAAAAGGCGAATTTAATACGGATGTAAAAAAATACGAAAGAGTCGCAATTTCAATGATATTACGAATTCAAATTATTGTCAACAGCATTAGCAAAAAAACTTCTCCTTATTGAACAACTTCCTTTTGTAATTCATTTCTTTATGAAGTGTTTAAAAATTAACCTATACCTGACAATAGATATCCCGAAAGAATTTCCAACATAAGCTTGGTACAACAAAACTGTAACCTAATTATAGGTTATTATAATGCTTCAAATTCATCCTCTTCACAAACGGAAGAGGCTCTTTTAATAAGTGGATAAAGACAATTTTAATTGGTGGATGACAGTCTATTTTTGGGTACCTGGACTGATAAACAGTCCTCAATCCCATATCATGATGTCTGTGATGCAGGACTTGACTTCGTTGGTTTTTCAGTCTGCGGAGTGACATGTCGGCGATTTGGCTGTGGTGATGGAATCCGGGAGGAGGGGCTTAGAGATGACTACTTGGAGTTAAAGTTTTATACGGTGCTGAGAGCTTAGGACTGCTCTCTCAGTGAATTGGAGGTAGAAGTGAATTTAGCCTCAGGCTGGCTGCCCATGGGGGTAAAAGTTAAAAATATATACTTGCCCAGTTGGGTGTGGAGATTAAATAAATATTGAAAGAAAAATAATAAAAAAAATTTTAAAAATTTACTAGGGTGCAATAATTAAAAAATTATTGCAGGGATAAAAACTAAGGCGGATTGTAAGAATCCAAAAGGATTCTTCTTGGCCTTTTAGTATTATCGTTACAGTTGTAATCGTTTAGATTTAACATATTTACATTATTAGTATTTGGCAAATTATCGAAAAAATTTATAGCTAATTTTTGAATATGTGCTTTAAAACTTGTGATTTTAAGAGCTTTATTTATGCGATCATTTTTCATGTAGCGGCAGGCATTTACAATCATTCTAATATATGAATTCTGCAGAGTATTTAAAATATTAATATTGGTTTTAGCAGCATAACCCCATACTGGACAGGCATAAGCGAGTATTGGACGCATAACGGCTGTATAAAGAAGCACTTTGTTATCTCTACTTAAATGTGAGTTCCGGGAAATTAGGGGAAAAATTTAAACATTGTTTTTCGGAACTTATCGCGAACGTGTAATATGTGTTGTTTCCAAGTTAAGTGTGAGTCAAAAATAACGCCAAGATATTTGGTATTCTGAGACCAGGGAATTTGTTTATTGAACATTATGAGAGGGGAGGAATGGTGCGCTTTTTGGTAAAGATGACTGCACAAGATTTTTCTACATTGATACTAATTTTCCATCTGTCGTAATAATTTTTCTAGCAGCTTGAGGTGTTTGTTAATGGCAAAGGTAACAGTCTTTAAGTTTTTGTACGTGGCATTAATGGCCGTATCATCCGCATAGAGACTAATATTTGTTAGTGAGTAGCTGGGAATGTCATTTATATAGAGATTGAACAACAGGGGCCCGAGCAATGAGCCCTGAGGACACCCTGCAGAGATGCAATGAGAGTTAGATAATGATTCATTTACTCTGATCCGAAAGGATCTGTTAGTGAATACGAGTGGATGAGGTGAATGAGGGGAGAAGGAATATCGTAAGTAATTAGTTTGAAAGTGAGTCCTAAAATCCAAACACGGTCGAAGGCTTTCTGGATATCCAGAAAGACCACTCCCGTGCTCTTCTTTTTTGGAAACCTTCCGAAATACTTTCTGTTAGTCTGAGAAGAGGATGAAGGGTAGATAGTTTATTTGTAAATCCATATTGATTAGGGTTAATTAGGCTATTATCATTAATGAATTTTTAAGTCTATTAAGAATAATGTACTCAGTTAATTTACTTAAAGTTGAAAGGAGAGAAATAGGTCTATATGAATTAGGAAGATTTTTATTTTGTACCAGGTTTAATAATAATAGTGAAGTGAGTTAATATTAACGTCGCACTGTTCAGCTACACGAGGGCTTTTGGCGACGGACCACGTAATTTTGAACCATGGTCAAGTGACGTGGACGACACCTGAGCTGGCACCCCCTCTCTTTACGGGAGGACGTTTCAGCTCTCGACAGATTTAACGTGCATCGCGACGACCGCTTCGGTGAACTCTATTTTGGTTTCAATATTTATTAATATTATTCTGCCCTACACGGCGGGTCTTTTTTTAAGTTTAAAATCGAAATTTAGGAAAACAGTGGTACTGGGATCGAACTCATGACATGCCTGCCATGGTTGGATACCTTAACCACTGACCGCAGCCCCTTAATAATAAAAACGATAGCTTCTTTCCAGTTACTAGGAAAGTGATGAAATTTTTTTATTGACAAGAATAGTTAGTATGAGGATTAATTTGATGGGAAAATTTTTTAGCATTTTATTTGTGATAGTATCTTTACCGGGGGCCTTTTTAGAGCTAGTATTTTTAATGAAGTTAATAATTTCATCAGGCATGGCAGGTTCAATTTGAGTAGAAGGGGGAAGAGAGAAAGGTATTCACAGTTGAGGTGACAACCTCGTCATCTTGATCGTAGTTGTCCTGCATGCGGTTATTTTCAATGAAGTTATTTTTAATCGTATTAGCAAGGAGGTTAGCCTTCTGCGGATCAGTGACGGCCATACCAGTAGCACAGTTCAACGTAGGAATTTGAGATCTTTTATTTTTAAGAACCGCTGTGCCTTCCAGAGGCTATTGTCAGTTGTATTTAGAGCTTCTAGTCTAGCATTCCAAGTATCATTACTATATATTTTAAGTTCTTTTTTGAGGTTGGCTTGAGCTCTATTGCATAAAGTTTTATAAAAAGGATTTAAAGTCTGCTGATATCGTTTACGTAGGTTGTTTTTATGCTTAATAAGTTTATTAATGTGATTTGAAGTGTAGTTTCGGTGAGCGTTCACTATTGGCTGGGAGGCGTGGCTATGGGTAGCGACGACCGCTTCGGTGAACTCTGTAATTTTGGTTTCAAGATCATTGGTATTATTAATATTATTCGGATAGTAGTTAAAAACTAGAGAAGTTATTATTTAAATTAATTCTAAAATCCTTCCAGTTGGTGGTAATTGCTCTAGGATTTGAGGATTCCACTTTAAGTTTAAAATCGAAATTTAGGAAAACAGGGTTGTGGTCAGAATATAGATCATTAATAGATTTAATAGTATAAGGGTAGTAAAAGTTTTTGATTAAAGCAAAGTCTATTGTATTAGCTGAGTTATGGCCAAATCTTGTGGGAGAGTCAGGAAAAGCTATGTGCAGATTTAAGATATTGGCAAAATTAAAAAGATGCTTGCCTCTGTTTGAGTTTACATTGCAATTCCAAGCGCTATGAGTAGCATTGAAATCGACGAAGACGACACAATGACTACTCGTTTGGAGAAAATATTCTAAATCTATTGTAAATAAGTTATCGTCAGAGGAAGGGGAATGTAAACAGAGACAATAGAAACGGGGTCATGGTCGAGGGGAGTTAGAATAATGTTAGTCGCTTCAATAGCTTGCATAGGTGGGGTGGGGAGACAGTAATGTTTAAGAGATTTTTTGATAAGAATAAGAGTTCCGCCGGCGGCAATAGTTTAAGTTGCGTTAGTGATCCTATCATTTCTGTAGCAAGTGTAATTTGCTATTGTAAAAGTGTGCGAAGGTCTCAGATGAGTTTCCTGTATGAGAAAAATATCGGGAGAGTGCTTCTCTATAAAAATTCGTAGCTCTACTCTACGTCTAAGCAGTCCGTTTGCGTTCCAAGATCACAAATTGAGGCCAATGGGGGACTTAACCATTATTATTGTTACAAGAGGCCTCTAATAAGGCGTACATTTGATTTGGGTTATTGTTTGCTCTTTGCACTTGGTTAAAGTTATTCATGAAATTAGGAATTTTAATTGGTCAGTGATGAAATGTTTTATAAGGTTATTTAAAAGTTAAAAAAGTGGAATTTTAAATAAAAGTAAAAGTATTTTTAAAGATAATGTTCTGCGTTCTTTATGAGCTACGAAGAAGATAATTCTTAAAAGTTATTGTTTTTTGTTTTCTTTAAATTATTTCTTTTCTTAAATTTAAAATTTTATACGTTTTTAAATAGAAAATAAAAATTTCGAATAAAAAGGAAGTCATTTTGTAATAAATTTTATTTCTTATTAAGGAATAGTTTTGTCGAATGTTTGAATTTTCCTCATTGGTTTAAGAAAATTGTAAAAACTTACTTGTAGTAGTTTAATTGTTGCATAAAAACACCTCAAGGTTTTAAATAAGAACTGCCTGAAAAATTTGTTTTGGTTTAGTAAACACAACAATGTGTATGGCAGCGCCATCTACAAATGGGATTAACAAGTTGGCACACAGAAATCCCCCAAGTAATGAAAATTGATGTTTCATGTTGGAATGCTGAATCATGTTTCATGTTGGAATGCTACATTACTATGAATCTTTAATTAAGACAGAAACTTCAAGAAAAATCAATCTTTGTCGTTGTCTAATAATTTTTAATTATTGTGACACCTGGTGGAGAGTTGCACGAGCTACTGGAAAACAGATACGTTTAAATACCTTAAACTTCCTGAAATCGCACTGTTTTTACATTGAAATTTTATTCGTAAATGATCAATTTATTCCAGCAACTAAATCTTATAAATAACTATTTTCTGTAATTGAACATACTGAAAAATAGAGTCGGTATTTAAGAAAGGTGGGGAATGCTATCTAGCTCCGAAAGATGCGACGGAAACTTTATAAGTTTCCAAGCATAACTCCTCTCTCTTTCAATAGTGATACATCAAATATCCATTCTTTTGTAGGTTTTTAAAAAACAGACTCATGTTTGATTTTTCAAAAACATTGGAAGAGTTCAGCAGCCCAGAGTCCAACATGAAACTTGTCTTGTGTGTTATAAATGTCGTATATTACTTATGTTTGCAAAGAATCCATCTGTACATTAAAAATTATTTTCGAACATCAAGTCCATCAATCTCCATTAGCCAGCTTGCATCAAGTTTATGCGAAAATTTATTACGTTATACTTAATGAATCGAGCTCATTTTAAGGAAGTAGTATGTTTAAGTAAAAATAAGAAAAAATACAAACACTTGTGACTGTTCATGGAAATTTGTGCCAATTCCATTTATAAGTGGCGCTGGCACAGTGAACCAAAAAATTTTTACACTCGCATGTGTTTTTGTGTACCGAACTAGACCAAATGCAGCAATTAAACTACTACAAGCTGGTTTTTTTAATTGATAACTGAGATTTAAAATTTTTAAATCAATTTTTAAAAAATCAACCTTTTGCTTCATTGAATACAAATAATTTTTAAAAATCATATTTGGCATGCTAAACATGATTTTATACATGTAACAATCTTTATACAAACAACTGCTATGTTTCAAAAATTTAGGAAACTAATGTTAAAAATTCAAACATTTCACAAAACAATTCATTGATAAGAAATAAAAAAAAATGCGAGAAAGATGTCCCATTTTACTCAAGACTGTCTGACTGTCTGTTACTCAAGACTCACTGTCTCCAACATACAGTTACTTATCACTTTTTTAAACTAAGAATTTTTGTTTATAATAAAGTTCATGGCAAAACTGCGCTTTATTTCCCCCGATTTTTCGCGCAGCTCCCAGAAGCCCCTCACAGGTGTCTCGGCTCGCCGCATCGCCTGTGTCCGGCACAGTCTTGTACCATAAATAGAACAACTATTCCTCTTATTCTAATGACACTAAAACATCCACAAATTTTTCTTCCCCACCATAAGTAACTCTCCTTCACAAGTGTTTTTCACTTCCTCAAGAAAAAAAAAAAATCACACTTTAATGCAGTTCTGGGCTAAGGTAAAGCCGAATATATATATATATCAAAGCTCACCCAAAGTACTCAAAGATAGGAGGTGAAGTTTCCCTGCGGGAAACATGTACTCGGATAACATTTCCACGTATATATACTCTTCAACGAAGTGGAGAAACCCGCTCCGCCCCCCATAACTCAACAAAAAAAACACTCTTTTCACACTCTTAACAATACGATTTAGCTGCACTGCGTCATTTACTCTGGGTTCTGAGGTGATTCTCACCATCTTGATTCACAGCCTTCGGCCGGCCGTCTTCCTTTCTGCGTTCTTCCCCTCCCCGCCGGCGCTCTGCTTCGTTAGATCGCTCGTGCTTTGGGGTACGTCTTCCCTCCCCGTTTTGTCCTGGGAGTTTTCTTGATTTGTTAAAATCCTCACATCATGGTATATCTTTTTCTCCCATCCTTCTGGGAATAGGCACCCGCGATCATCTAATTTTAGTTAGTTTACTGTGTTTTAGTTCTGAGGTCAGAGGCATTATTAAAAAACTGCAGAATAGAAAAGCTGCAGGTCCCGATCAAATTCTTAATATAGCTTTTAAATATTTTACGCTTAATGCTCTTACACACTTAACGAAATTGTACAATCAATGCCTCATTAAAAATCACTTTCCTACACTGTGGAAGCAAGTAAACGTTATAATGTTGGTGTTGGCGCATGCGCGCCAACGTCATGCGCAAAAATGCAAATATTCTTCCTTGCCGCGCTGTGCCGGGAGTTGAGAACTTTCTGTGGAACAAGATAGAAGAGAAAAATTTCTCTTTAATACTCAGACGTGAGCATTAATACAGGACTATAATACTCGAAGATCACAATAAAAATTACTTAAAATTTGCTGCGCTTGTAAATAGCATATATATGTTGTGTAATACATGTTGTGTGGTTAAATAAAAAAAAAAAAAAAAAAAAGTAAAAAAGAAATAAGCTTGGCTGGTCCGTCGATGAAAAAACAACAAACTAAAAATAAACATTCTGGTTCCGCTCGTGGCAGGAGCGATCAGTGCATTATGGATAAAGAAAATCGATTAAAAAGTACCTTGGAAGGTAAAATAAGCAGAATTGAAACGTTCATTGAAAGTGCCAACGAAGAAACCGATTCGGTTGAAATAAAAGTAAAGCTAAGAACTGTGATTGCACTACAAAAAAACGCGGAGGAACTTCTTAACAACTATTACACCATTCCGAATGTGAAAGATGCAGAATTATTTGCCATCGACGAAGATCTCCATCTGTAGCGAATTATAAACGAAGCAATGTCCACAATTATTTCGAAACGAAAGGAGTGTGTATCCGGGCGAATTAGTTAGACAGTCCACAATAATTCCATGAGATAATTTAGGTATAGTAATGTTTTAATTAGATACGAATTGCCGCGATGCGGCTTACATCCTACGATACAAGTTACACACACACACACACTAACGATCTTTACAATTTTAATACAGATGTGCGCACACCAGCGCCCTCGCGTGGTCAATATTTCGGCACACACCCCACCGGTGAACAGAATGTTCACCCAGCAAATATCGAACCACGATTAATACAAACAATTATTCAAATACAATTCTTACAAAGAAAATACTGATACAATACTACTAATCAGATCTAAATTATACATATTAGAAAGAAAAAATAAATATACATTAAAGTACACACAATATAATGAAACTTAAAGATGACAAAGCTTCAATTTACAAACGAACAAATACTAGGATACATACCTCAAGATTTCACAAAAAATAAATTTAACAGAGGTTAATTAATAATGTGTAATCTCCTACCATTAATCTGAAAAATATAAACAAATTAGTACAAGTATATTATACAATTTCTAAAGGGTACAGCAATTGAATGGGTTTTTTGAAGAGACCTTTAAAAGTTTTTACAAGACAAGATCTAACGTTATCGTCTCTTCCAATAAATATTTCTTTGATTATTCCAAGTTCCCACAAAAATTTTGATTTTACATTTCCTTCACCAAGAACTACGTCGTTTAATTTTAAATTCTTATGAACAGATGGTGTTTTAAAATGATTAGCTGTGTTTAACTGGAGCAAATACTGTTCTTTCCAGCGCCTACAAAGTTGTTTTAAAAGAAGAGTTCGGTAAGTCTTTCTTTTCTTGTACGACTCTTTTGCCGTAGTGGCGTCGATCAGTTCGATGAAATGTATAGGATATTTAGAGTCACCATAACCTAACTTGAGGAAGTGGGCCGGTGTTAGTGGTTCCGGCTCTCCTGGATCATTCTCCACGTATGTCAGTGGTCGATGATTAACGATGACTTCAATTTCTGAAAGTATCGTTGAAAGTTCTTCAAATGTTAGAAGTGCCCTGCCAAGTATTTTACGTAAAGGATCCTTTATAGTTTTAACAAGACGTTCGTAAAATCCACCCCACCAAGGCGCACGTTCAACTATGAACTTCCAGTGAATACCTTTATCTGCGACAAAATTTTGAAATTCACTGTCTTTCAAGATGTTGGCAAAATATGCTAGCTCCCTTTCAGCTGCTTTATATGTACGTGCATTATCGGAGTATATTACCTTGCAATTACCTCTACGAGCGAGGAATCTCCGTAAAGCAAATAAAAAACACTTTGTGGACATGTCCGACACAAGTTCTAAGTGTACGGCACGAGTGACTGCACATGTAAACAAAGAAACATAAGACTTGCGAGTCCCTTGATTGTCCTTAACAAGTATTGTACCTGTAAAATCAATTCCTACAATTTGGAAAGGAGGAGATTGGGTGATTCTATCTTGGGGCAACTGACCACTTAAATGGTCAGCTGGTTTGGCACTGTATTTTTTACAAACGAGACAGATTCGAATCATTGTTTTCACTAACTGACGACCCTTAGGTATCAATATTTTTCCGAAGTTGAGTCAAAGTTGCAGATACGCCACAATGACCAATTCGTTCATGTTCCCTAATAACAAGTAATTCTGTAAATTTACAGCGTCGAGGAAGAATAACAGGATGCTTTTCACCAAAGCATAAGTCTGCTTCAAGAAACCGTCCAGTAAGTCGTAATAAATTATTTTCATCCAAATACGGCACTAAACTCTTTATTTCAGAGCTAGATCGTTGTTCGTTTTGTTTTAAGGCTAATATCTCAGCTGAATAAAATTCGGATTGAACACATTTAAGCCAAAAATATTCAGCATTTTGTATTTCATCTGCAGTAATGTAGAAGTCCATTGATTTGTAAATGTTTCTAGCATTATTCACGAATCGGAAAACCCAAGCAGTCGTTTTCGAAAGTTTCTTAAGGCTGCTGAATCGATTTATGTCAACAAGAGCTTCCCTCTGTTGAGTAACTGCCACATGCACACTAGAACGATGTTCTAATTCTTCCGAGCAGAGCTCCGAATCTAAAATATCTCGGTGACGATTTGGCCAATAATCGGGTGTTAGTTTAAGCCAAGGGGGGCCATGCCACTACATCTCATTCTGTGCTAACTTGACGGCAGATGTACCACGCGAAAGGAGATCAGCAGGGTTGTCCTTTCCTGGACAGTGTCCCCACTGCATCGGATCAGAAAGCAATTGTATCTCTTGAACACGATTTTTAATGTATGGTTTGAACGCTGAAGAATCGCCGCGTATCCAATAGTACGAAATGAGAGAATCGGTCCAATAATATATATTAGCATCAAATTTGAGACAAGATGACACCTGTTTGGCCAACCTAGCTGACAATAAGGCTGCTGTCAGTTCAAGACGAGAAAGCGTCAATGATTTCAAAGGTGCCACACGACTTTTTGAGCAAATGAAACTAGTTTCGATTTCGTTATTATAAGTAACAAATCGCAAGTACAATATTGTTCCATAAGCTGATTCACTCGCGTCTGAAAAACAATGTATTTCACACTTTGATATTTCTTAATCAATGTTACCTAAATAGAACCGTGATATATTTATCTCAGTCAAGCCCTCAGCTTCGCTACTCCACTGCTGCCACTTGTGTCGTAGCTTTGGGGGAAGTTCAGGGTCCCATTCTACTCCTAGAGTCCAAAGTTCCTGAAGTAGACATTTTAATCTGATAACGAATGGGCCAAGAATTCCAATGGGGTCGAAGATGCGACCAACCACACTCAGAATAAATCTTTTCGATTCTCCTCTACGTGACATAAACTTCAATAGATCCTTTGGATCGAAATAAATTAAATCATTTTTTGGATCCCAAGCAAGTCCTAAAACCTTAGTTTGAGGTCTAAGATCAATAGCACTAGTTTCAGAGGATTCCGTTTTGACACCTTCTTGCTGCCATAACAAATTAAGTTGTTTCGAATTACTTCGCCATTTGCGCAATAACATGTCTGCGTCACTGAATATTTGCAAGCACTCCCAAGGTAGTACGTAGAGCGTCCGGAACATCATTCTGACCACAAATGAGGTCATCAACATAAATGGAACTATTTATCAACTCAAATGTATGAGGATATTGCTCTCTGTACTTCTTAAAATGATGTTTTAAAGTTGCTGCGAGAAGGTATGGGCTAGGTCGAAGTCCAAAAAGAACTCTCGTGAAATTCAAAACGTATGGCTCGTTATTCAAATTATCAGTCCAGAAGAAACGTGTAAAATCTCGATCACGGAAATCTAATTCAATTTGAAGAAAAGCCGATTTTACATCAGCGGTAAATGCTACAGGACTTTTCGAAAACATAAAAGCAGTTCTAAAATGTTGGGATGCAAATTTGGTCCCGTATATAAACTTTGATTTAATGATGATTGTCCATCTTCGTGTGCTGAACCATCAAATACTATTCGAATACGACTTGTGGTTTTGTCGCTACGTATCACTGCATGATGGGGTAGGTAAAATCCCTGACTATCCAATAAAGAATCACAAGAAGTACGCTCAACAATACCTTCCCTAACATAGTCATCAATTACATCCTTATACTCGCAGAACAACTCGTGATCACATTTAAACCTACGAACCAACCCCTCAAAACGCTTACGTGCGACAGTTTTATTATTTTGTAAAGCCTCTCTCATACCTGGTTTCCATGGCAAATTTACACGATATCGACCATCTACGAAATTAAATGATTTATCAAACTCACTAAGTATCTCTTCATTGCCATTACCTAAAGTCACCGAACCCTTGTCAAGTATTCCTAAACTTTCTATCTCCCAAAATCTTCTTAGCTCAGTCGAAATCGATTCCTCTTCACTGTGAACCAAATGTACCAAAGTACAATCACTCCGCTTATCACACTTTCTCTGTAGAGACCATCCTAGCCTAGTCTCGATTGCAACCAATGATGAATCTAATCTTTTTATCCGATGTGCTCAAGACCAATAAAAATCGGAACATATTAACAATGAAATTTCACAATTCTCAGAAGATTCATTACAACTGAATGTTAGCCTAAACCCTTTCGACTCCATTTCTGCCCACGCATCTGAATTAGGTAGGCTAAGTGTTGCCTTTGAAATTTCCTCAATTTCCAATGCCTCAATCACAGTCTCTTCTCCGCTTAATAAATTCCTTAGCCTAACCTCAACCTTACTACAAGTTTGTTTTTTAGAGTTTTACAACCGAACGAAAAAATATTTAGCCTTTCCGAACCCAATATTTTCAACCCCAACCTTCGAGACACATTTTTTTGATGAACGACTTCTCAATTCCATTATCAAAAAGGCAAAATATCTTATCCGATGAAGAACGACCTATAATTTCGGCCTTCACACATTGCAATAAAACTCCACCTCTGTTATGAAAAACAGAATTTGAAGACGTAGTTTTAACGTCAACATTCTTTTTCTCCAAATCCAAATTTTTTGCTTAGATTTTTCTAACTTAAAACAAATAGCACGCGCATGTCGACCTTTACAATACGAACAAACCTCTTTCTTGCACTTTTTAACATAACAACCAGTGTTGCAACAAATGAAACATCTCCCTTCTTGAATTAATTTAGCTCTTTTTTTCTGAACGCATAAATTCTCACACAAATCAGACATATGAGTATTCTGGGAACAAAATAAGCAATTCGAAAATGCAGCCGTCAGCAATTCGTTTGCAGAGGAAAACGATTTATGAGATGGGTGGAATCGCGAATGACCTTGAACCCTTCGATTTGACTGGGGATAGCTATGAGACGTTCTTTCGAAATACTTAGCATTGGAATAGGAATTTTTATTTTTCAATTCTAGGTCATGCGGTTTTACTAGAAATTCTGTGCGTTCGCGACTTTCTACTTCGCTTCGCAAATATGCAATTAAATCAGTGATTTGTGATTGTGTTTCATTATGTTTTTTATTATATTCTAATGCTAAATCAGGGGGAATAGCTTTCATAATTATCGGAAACAAGAGACAACTATAGGAATCGGGAGAGATTTCAAGAGATTCAAGTCCCCTTATATTAATTTCTAACTGATCATATAAATTTCTTAACGCAATAACATCAAACGATTTACGAACAGGGGTCAGATTTAACAAGCGATTCATATGAAAGTCAACAATAAGTTCTTTACGTCCGAACCGATTTTCTAAAATTTTCATTGCTTTTGCATAATTTTCCGATGTTAGAGTTAAGCCTCGTATAGCCAATTCTGCATCAGATGTGACAACCGATTTCAAATAGGAAAATTTGTCCACATCATTTAAACTCGAATTTTCATGTACTGCGGATTTAAATCTAGCCCCAAAACTGGGAAAACTACTGATATCTTTGCCCGAAAAAGATTCTAATGTGAGTTTAGGTAAACGCGGTTGATTTGTTAAAATAGAACTAACTGTACTATTTAAAGGAAGTGTTATGTTTTGTGGTTGATTTTCCACCGAATTTTGAATAGCAGTGTTCGAAACTGATTCTACATAACGTTCAGCACGGATTTTCCAAATTATAAATTTATCTCGATATTCTTCGCGAGTTACGATTTCTTCTTCTAGACTCTCAATATCTATTAAATTCTCAATTTCCTTATCGAGTGTACTCAGCTCTTCAAATTTAGAAATTAATTGCATATATATCTCATGAACTGTTGTTTTATCAGCTGTATTGCTTATTTCGGATTCTAATTTATTAATTTTTTTGTCACGAGGGATCTCGAAACAGATCGAGTCTTTTTCGCTCTTTCTAATACATTCTTATTTGCTGCATCCATTTTAAACCAAAACACTATAATTGCAAACAAATATACAAATGACAACACCAATTCTAAATGCAACTTAGTGCAACTTTCAAACAAAATTCAGCTTAACAATATGCATACAAATAAACAAAACTATACCAGAGCAACCTTCCAAATACCGACAGTTACGAATAAACCAAAATCAGAACTGATGAGAAATAAGCTAACTAGACAAATACCGAATTCAAAGTTAGACAAAACGAAAGTACTCACCCCCCATCACGCAGCGAATGACCTTCCCGGCCGATGCACCATGTAGCGAATTATAAACGAAGCAATGTCCATAATTATTTCGAAACGAAAGGAGTGTGTATCCGGGCGAATTAGTTAGACAGTCCACAATATATAATTCCATGAGATAATTTAGGTATAGTAATGTTTAATTAGATACGAATTGCCGCGATGCGGCTTACATCCTACGATACAAGTTACACACACACACACACTAACGATCTTTACAATTTTAATACAGATGTGCGCACACCAGCGCCCTCGCATGGTCAATATTTCGGCACACTATCTTCTTGAAGTCCGCCTTGAGTCTTTAGAGGTATAAGAATTGAAACTATTCTTAATTCCTCTAAGAAATCAAGTTCTGGGGCAGTAATGAAAACAAATGATATTTTCGAAATAAAAACTAAAATACCTCCTTCAGTTTTACCCGAGTTCTCGGGAAAATACGAAGAATTTAGTTCATTTAAATTCCAATTTGACGATCTGATCACAAATAACATACTACTGAGTGAATCTCAGAAGCTATACTACCTCAGATCTTGTTTAACTCATGAAGTTAATTATTTATGTAGTAATTTTGATAATTTTGATTCTTTATATGAATTTTTAGAAAATAGATACGAAAATGTGTGTGAACGATTAATAATCAATATTCATATTCAAAACATTTTGAAGCTTGAAAAAATACAAAATGAAAATTCCACAGAAATTAGAAATATGATTGATTGCGTTCAAAAAAATTTACGAGCATTAAAAGTACTTAAATATGAGCAAAATAAATTATCCGATGTTTTACTTATTAATATTCTAGTTGAAAAACTTGATAGAGAATCGAGAAAACATTTTGAATTATCACATAAATCCAAAACCGTCCCTACATTTCAAGAATTTATTGAATTCTTAGAACAACGAGAATCCGTTTTATTGTCTGTGTCTGTTGATAGAAGTGCCAAAGTGAACCCAAATAAAATGTGTGCCAACAATTCTAAGCCAAAAGCTTTTATAGTTAACGAAAATAAAAACAAAAATTGTATAGTGTGTAAGTCACAACATCCAATATATAAATGTCCTACTTTTTTAAAATTCAGTATTGACGAAAGACTAAAATTCATTCGCAAACACAAACTTTGTAATTTGTGTTTAAAATCTAACCATATTCAAATTAATTGCCTTTCCAAATATCGATGCAAATGCGGTGATTCACACAGTTATTTGATTTGTACTCGAAATTCTAATAAATCGAAAATAAAAAATCCTTTAGCTAACGGAAATGAAAAAGAATATTGCGAAACAGTTAACAAGAATTCTAATCCGAATAACCCGGCATCAGTGTTGAGTAATAACACATGGCCCGATCAAATAAATAAAAAAATGTTCTGTTTTCAACAGCAGAAATATATGTTCGCAGAGCAAATAATAAAAAAAATAAAATTGAGAGATATACTAGATTCCGCTAGCAATATATGTGTACTCACAGAAAGAATGAGTAATTGTTTAGGAATAAAAAAGGAAAAAATAAAGACACCAGTATCCGGTTTAAATGGATTATCACAGAACATAAAATGGAAATTAAAAACAATTATTTCAAACGAAGATAGCAGTTTTGCTGAACCAGTAGATTTCTTGATTGTAGACAAAATAACTGAATTTACACCCTCCTGAAGTTTAGATATTTCCAATGTGGAAATTCCAAAGTTTTTGACGTTAGCTGACAAATCATTTTATGAAGCAAACGAAGTTCACGCTTTGATTAGCGCTGATATATTTTTAAAGTTTTAAAACAGAATACGTATAAAGTAAATGAAGAGTTGTTTTTTCAAAGAAAGCGAATTTGGGTGGATTGCGTGTGGTAAACTTGAAGAAAGACAAACTAATAAACAAGGACAGTGTTTTTAGTAAACAATGACTCTATTCAAGATACTTTAAAGTTATTTTTTTGATTTAGAGGGTTTGGGGATACGAGATGATCCAATTCTTCATGAAAGGGATCAAGCTTTAGAAATTTTTAAAGAAACTGTTGAATTCGAAAAGGCCGTTATATCGTGCAACTTCCCTTTAGAAAATCCTATAATGAATTGTCCGATAATTATCCCCTAGCTAAACAACGTTTCCAAAATTTATGGAGAAGATTTGGCCATGATTCGGAATTATATCAGCAATACCGTGAAATTATTCCCGATTACACAGAACAGGGTATTATAGAAGAAGTTAAAACCGAAATTACAGATAACAAATTAAAAAGACCTGTATATTATTTACCTCATCAGGCCATAAAAAAAGACGGTCGCTTAACATCAAAAACAAGAATTGTATTTGACGCTGGAAGTCATCAAAATAATGAACTCTCATTAAATTATTGTTTATGGCCAGGAATTAATTTAAATCCCAATCTCTTAGACATATTAATTAATTTTAGATTGAATGCAATAGCCCTTTGTTCTGATATTAAACAAGCTTTCTTACAAATTTGTCTTGCCGATGAACACAAAGATGCCGTTCGATTTCTCTGGAGTGATGACGAACCGTGTGTTCATAAAGGCCTAAACTACATGTATACCGTTTTAATCGAGTAAATTTTGGTGTTAGTTCAAGTCCATTTCTTCTGGCAGCCACGATTAGGCATCATCTTGAGAAATATAAACATGAATTCCCTGACACTGTAGAACTTTTAGATAGAAATTTCTACGTTGACGATCTTATTTCAGGTGGTAACGAATTTGAAGAAGCTCTTCAAACTTCACGAAGAGCAAAAAAAAATATTATGGAAGCTGCTTGAATGGATCTCAGAAAATGGATTACTAATGATGCTAATTTAATGGAGCAATGGAAGAAAGAAAATTTTAATGTACATCCTGTACATGAAACTGTAAGTTTAGGAGCAAATGGAACACAGGTCCTAGGACTATCATGGAACACTAATGAAGATTACTTGACTACAGATATTAAAAGTCTATTGGAATTTGTTTCCTTAGATAAAAAAATACGAAACGCTTCATACTGCAAGCAGTTGGAAAGATCTTTGACCCATTAGGGTTAATTTCTCCTTTCACCGTTAGAATGAAATGCCTCCTTCAAGATCTCTGGAAGGAAGAAATTCAATGGGACGACCCTTTGCCAACACATATTGAAAAGGAGTGGAAAAAATGGTGTGAGGAGCTACCCCACTTACGAAATCTAAAAATACCTCGACCTGTTCTAGATTCTACTTTGCTGGAAGATGATGTAGAGTTGCATAGCTTTTGCGACGCCAGCAAAAAGGCATATGGCGCAGCCATATATTTGAGAACAAAGTCAAGGAATGGAATTTCTGTTAAACTTGTGACTTCAAAAAGCCGTGTAGCACCATTAAACTGTGTAACCCTGCCCAGACTAGAATTACTTGGAGCTCTAGTCGCTGCTCGTCTGGCATCTAAGGTGAAAAGGATCGTGAATCTTAAAAGATCCTGTTTACAATATCACTGGACTGATTCCAAAATAGTTCTGTTTTGGATAAAGGGTAACAAGACCCGATGGAAGCAATTTGTTGCTAACCGAGTCAACGAAATAACCAGCCTAACAGATCCCCACTCATGGTACCATTGTGCTGGTAAGGAAAACCCAGCAGACTTCCTTTCTTGTGGACTGAGCGCTGACTGTCTGGTGTCAAATTCCAGGTGGTGGACAGGTGCAGAATTTTTGTCCAATTCTGAATTTCCTAAAAACTTTCAGCAAGTGGTTCCTGAGTTAGACTACCTCACCGAACATGAGAAAGAGACTGTAGTTCAAGAAAGAAAAAAAAAAAAAAGCTTGAAGCTGACAGAAGTGAAGAGACTGTCTTGCTGAATAGTGATTCCTCTAGCATCCTTGACGAACTTTTAGAACTTTCTAATAATTATTTCAAAGTTATTAATATTTTATCTTATATTTTCAGATTCAACTACAACTGTAGGAATAAGTCCAAAAAGGTTGGACCTCTAACTGTAGCCGAATTCAAGGAGTCAGAAATTAAATTGATTAAGCATGCCCAAAGATCCTTGTTTGATAAAAAAGAAATTCCAAGTAGTATTTCTAATTTATTTTCATTTGTAGATGGGGAAGGAATAGTTCGCGTAGGTGGAAGATTAGAAAATGCTTCTGTGCCATATCTCCATAAGCATCCTGCGATTTTACCAAAAGGTTCAAAATTAAGTAAACTTTATTTTAACAGCTTGCATACAAGACTCTTCCACGTTGGCCCACAGGGATTGTTAAATGCTGTACGACAAAAATGTTGGCCTTTAAGCGGTCGTAGCATCACTCGTAAAACCGTTCATCAATGTGTGACATGCTTCAAAAGCAAACCCATTCTCTCTTCACAAATTATGGGTAATTTGCCCAGTGAAAGAGTAAACATATCGAGCCCATTTACTATTGTTGGACTTGATTTATGCGGTCCCTTTTTAGTAAAATATAAAAATCAGAGAAAGCGAACTCTAAAGTGTACATTTGTGTTTGCATATGTTTTTCTACGAAGGCTATCCATCTCACTTCCGATGCTTTGATAGCAACGCTTAAACGTTTTACTAGTAGACGGGGTAAATGCTCCAAAATTTACACAGATAACGCTACTAATTTCGTGGGAGCAAACTCGATATTAAAGAAATTTCATAAATTAATTAATTTTCCGGATGAGAATTTAGCTAAATATTTCGTGTCAGAAAATATTGATTGAAATTTATACCTCCCAAGTACCCTCACTTTGGAGGTCTTTGGGAGGCAGGTGTAAAATCTGTGAAGCACCATCTTAAAAGAGCGATAGGAAATCTTCACTTTACCTTTGAAGAATTAGAAACTATTATGATTCAGGTAGAGGGAATATTAAATTCGCGTCCACTGACTCCCCTCAGTAGCGACGCAGATAACTTCGATGTTTTGACCCGTGGTCACTTTTTGATAGGAGACCTATAACATCAATACCTGAGCCAAATTTAATAGATGTAAATGAAAATGGTCTCAGTCGATGGGAAAAGATTACCAAGGTTGTGCAACGCACATGGAAAAAATGGAAATCTGATTATTTGAATACACTGCAAGCTAGATCGAAATGGATAATTGAAAAAAAAATCTAATGATTGGTCAAATGGTTTTAATCAAAGAGGATTTCTTACCTATAAATACTTGGCCTTTAGGTCGAATCTTAGAAGTATATCATGGGTCAGATGGAAAAGTGAGAGTTGTCAAGGTTAAAAACTCAATCGGGAGAATTTAAAAGAGCTATTAGTAAAATAGCTGTTCTCCCAATTGATACTAAGTAAATTTTGTGTATATGTATTGCTATATTATATTTCATTTGTGTAAAATTGTTGATTTAACTTTATTATTACATTTAAATTGTTGTAATCATTGTAGTTAATTATGTGCTAAATTTATATGTATTGTGCTAATTATGATATTTGTAAGTTCTTGCATGTGAACATGGCAAGGCCGGGCGGGATGTTGGCACATGCGCGCCAACGTCATGCGCACAAATGCAAATATTCTTCCTTGCCGCGCTATGCCGGGAGTTGAGAACTTTCTGTGGAACAAGATAGACGAGAAAATTTCTCTTTAATACTCAGACGTGAGCATTAATACAGGACTATAATACTCGAAGATCACAATAAAAATTACTTAAAATTTGCTGCGCTTGTAAATAGCATATATATGTTGTGTGATACATGTTGTGTGGTTAAATAAAAAAGTAAAAAAGAAATAAGTGTGGCTGGTCCGTCGATGAAAAAACAACAAACTAAAAATAAACAGTTGGCGAAGCCAAATCAAGATAAACATATCCACAAGGCTACAGACCAATTAGCTTAATTAACGCCACTGCTAAGGTTTTTGAAAGAATAATCTTAACTCGAATCAAATCTCACTGCAAAGCCATAGATTGCATTCCCCGGAGCAATGCGGCTTCCGGGAGGCCATTCAACGCTACACTAATTGATACGTGTTACAAACATTATTAATGAGGGTTTTACCCACAAATTTTATACTGTAGGTGTCTTTTTAGATGTAAAAGGGCATTCGACAAAATGTGGCACGATGGCCTCACGTACAAGTTAATTAAATTGCAGTTCCCTGACTATTTAATTAAAATCATTCATAATTTTTACACAATAGAACTTTTAGAGTTCGTGTAAATAATTCATACTCTAACACGGGATCTTGCCTCTCTGGGGTCCCTCAGGGGATCTGTCCTTTCTCCGTACTTGTACAACATTTAAACACACGACTTTCCACAGCACTCCACCGTCATTACTTGCCTGTTTGCGAATGATTCCGCAGTCCTCTCGCAGGGTGTCCAACTGAAATACACAATTAAAACTGTTGAACACTTCTTAGATAAACTTGAAACGTGGCTTACACATTGGAGAATTGCAATTAACGTTGATAAATCACAAGCAATTGTTTTCAGGAAATGGGGGGTCATCGACCCGCCTTTCCAGCTCACACTTTTTGATGACAACATCCAGTGGGTTTCGGTGGTGAAATACCTGGGTCTACACATAGATAGGCGCTTAACGTTCAAAAAGCACATCGACTATCTAGCAGAGAAATTCTGTGGTAGAATTTCTCTAGCCATCTCCTCATTGGGAGGAGGTCTCCTCTATCCCTAGAAAATAAAGTTATTCTATACAAGCAGATTCTGCGCCCAGTTATCACTTATGGTTCACTCGTATGGGGAGCCGCAGCCGCCACCCACATGAAAAAGATTCAAGTAATCCAAAACAAAATACTCCGCGTCATGACGAACGCACCTTGGTACGTCGAAATGACGTGATACCCAACGATCTACATATGGAGCCGATTTCTAATTACATCACTAATCTCTCTAGAAATGTCTTTAAATCTATTGAATCTCATTACAATCCAATTATCAAAGCACAAACAATGTTTACGTATCCTCATCCTAAAATTAAACATGTATACTCTTCAACGAAGTGGAGAAACCCGCTCCGCCCCCCATAACTCAACAAAAACACTATTTTTCATACTCTTAACAATACGATTTAGCTGCACTGCACTGCGTCATTTACTCTGGGTTCTGAGGTGATATCTCACCGTCTTGATTCGCAGCCTTCGGCCGTCCGTCTTCCTTCCTGCGTTCTTCCCTCCCCCGCCGGCGCTCTGCTTCGTTAGAGCGTTTCGTGCTTTGGGGTACGTCCTCCCTCCCCGTTTTTTGTGGGAGTTTTCGTGATTTGATTAATCTTCTCATCATGGTTTACCTTTTTCTCCCATCCTTCTGGGAATAGGCGCCTTCCGCGCTGGCACCCGCGATCATCTAATTTTAGTTAGTTTACTGTGTTTTAGCTTATAACTTATGGTTCGTCCGTAAGGAGCCGCAGCCGCCACCCACATGAAAAAGATTCAAGTAATCCAAAAACAAATACTCCGCGTCATGACGAACGCACCTTTGGTACGTCCGAAATGACGTGATACACAACGATCTACATATGGAGCCGATTTCTAATTACATCACTAAACTCTCTAGAAATGTCTTCAAATCTATTGAATCTCGTGACAATCCAATTATCAAAGCACAAACACTGTACTTATCCTCATCCTAAAATTAAATATGCATACTTTCAACGAAGTGGAGAAACCGCTCCGCCCCCATAACACAACAAAAAAAAACACTCTTTTCACACTCTTAACAATAGGATTTAGCTGCTGCACTGCACTGCATCATTCACTCTGGGTTCTGCGGTGATTTTTCACCGACTTGATTCGCAGCCTTCGGATGTCCGTCTTCCTTTTCTGCGTTCTTCCCCTCCCCCCGCCGGCGCTCTGCTTCGTTAGATCGCTCGTGCTTTGGGGTACGCCATCCCTCCCCCGTTTTTGTGGGAGTTTTCGTTATTTGATTAAATTTCTTATCATGGTCTATCTTTTTCTCCCATCCTTCTGGGAATAGGTGCCCGCGATCATCTAATTTTAGTTTACTGTGTTTCGTCTAGTTCGGAACGAACACTATTCTTGAAGTCCTCCCCTGTATACCGGGGAGGATGAGTTACTATAAGGAAGGTTTAATTCGGTCTGTTGTGGATTCTGACGGGAACGATATCTATGATTGCCCAGTCCCTTTGCTACTGTCTTTTTCTGAGTAGCTTCATCCAGTCTTCGCCATTTCTACTGAGCAGAAGCGTTTCGCTCGGTGGCGCTCACCATTTATTTTAATTTCGTTCGTTTCGGAACATTTTTTCCACCGTAAATTCTTTCTTTTTTCTTGTAAGTTCTTCCGTTTAGGAGAATGATGTAGGTAAAAGCTGGCAGAGTAGAGTAGGCTATGAGAGAGCTTTCTTTTTTGTTTGTAAACATTGTAAGCATATCGTGCAGAATCCTACGGGAATATAAAATTCATAAAATTTTAAAATTTTTAATAAAATTTTAAAATTTTCCAAATTTTCTTCAAGAAAACTTAAATTTTAAAATTGTGTGAATAAATGTGAAAAATTCATCTCGTTTCATTTTTTTGAATAGAAACATTATATATGAAATGCTAAAATATAATTTTTAAATTTATAACTAAAAAAAAATTGTTCAAAGGGTACCAAAAGTCCTCTTAGCTTAAATATAATTCAAAACTACGAGTTGTACCCCGAATAATCCTTGTGTTGTTTCAGTTTGAAGTTTGAATGTCAGGTTTTTATGGCGCAAGAGCCAAATATGGCTATACTGCGCCAAACATTTGTTAAAACATTAAAATATGTGTTGTTTCAGAGAGGTGTTAATAAACAATTATTCTCCTTCATCTGTATTATTCCTTTATACGGATTTTTAAAGGTGAATATACAGTGATCATTCTTTTTCAAAAAGATCCAAATGCTAATTTTAGTGGACGTTAATCTATTCTAAATCCATTTCTGAATGGTAAATGGAATTCCAAGAATGAAAAAAGTGGAAAACATGATTTAAATCATGAGACCAGTGTTTTCTAAATAATTTGTCAAGACCAAGACCCAAATGAAGGAAAGACGAATAGTTTGAGGAAAGTAAATTATTTGAAATTTTTCAAGCATATCTTTTAATTATGAGCAAATGTCATGCCTGCTAATCAAAGTATATCTTTTGCAAAGAAGAATTGGCGAGGAAAATACTATCGCATGAAATTTTCTATATAAAGGGAATTTAAATCACCATTTATATATCTATATGATTTCCAAGAAAAAATGAACAGTCGCATGAGTTTGAGCTTTAAAAGGACTTTCTAATGAAGAGAAATGTGTCTGAGTGAATGTTGAATAATATTAAAATCGTTATTTAGTATGATTCGACATAATCAGTGGCGCACACAGGAATTTTTCAAGGGGGTGTGGGTCCACGGTCGGAAGTTCTCCATTCTCGTATCATGCTCCAATACGCCACCCAACATATTCTATTGATTTTGTCAATTTTCGGGAACAAAAAACAGTTAAAAACTAATTATTGAATAAATAATTAGCATTAATTAATAAATTAATTATTAATAACAAATATTTCATTAAATTTTAAGTACTGCATACATTGGATTATAATCAATCGAAAAAAAATCAAGGGTTCGGGTGTAGGTTTCCAACCCACAACGATGGCCGCCACGAGTTCGCGACTATGACCACATGGCTGCCAGTCACTTAGAAGAGCAAACCGCAGCGAAAAAGGTTCTACTACTGACAGTCCAACTAAATAATTGGTATTTCACATTCTAATATTTGGTATTTCACATTCTAATATTTGGTACTTACTTATTTAAGATCTATGTATTTTAGCGTATGTTGTGTTTATGTTTTATTTTCATTGTAGCAAGAAAGTTTTTTTTTCTTCCTTTCGTATATTGCATCAATATTATCTCAGAATTGTATGAAAAAAATATGGAAAACAGAAAAGAATCTTTTGGTTTTCATATAAAATAATTTGTTTCGTGTTAATTTTTACAAATTTGTAGATAACCGAAAATTTGATATTCTTATCAAATATGTTTAACATTTTTAATGCGAATTTTCGGCATTTATATACTATATATCTTTTTATCAAAAGTTACTAGGATAGTACTTTAAATATATATATCGCTTTTAAGTAATTTCAAGAAATATTATTATATATATTCAACAAAAGAGAAATCTCGATATGTGAGTGTGAAAAAACCACAATCGCTTACCTCTTTAAAAATATTCCAAACACGAATATTCCTGGATTTTTTTTAAAAGCTGTCGAAGACGGGAAAAAAACCCGTTTACAATTTTACACAACACATAAGAAATAACACAGAAAAACTATTGTAAAAATGTAAAGTTCGAGCCACATAATGCCACTGAAGACCCACCGTGCAGAGTGAAATTTTTAAGTCTTACGAGTTCGAAAAGTTTGGAGAGTAAGATACCAACATCATGTCTTGACCGAGGTTCGAAATCACGAGGTCCGTCGCCAATGGCCCTTGTGTAGCTCCAAAGTGTGTCGTTAATAATCAATCAATTAACCCACATTTGCATAGATTATAATCAATAAAAAAGCGCTATTTGATCGAGTAAAAATAGTTTCTCTTTCTCGTTGTCGTTAGCGACAGATTATCGTATTTAAGAAAGCTAACTTTTTAATGTTAATTTTTGAAGAGATAATCTATCTGAAATAGCAATTTTTATTGAGTGATTATCCAGTTAACTGTGGCGCCTCCGTTTGAGAGCGTGCAACTGTGTGTGTCACGGGAATCGAGCGATGACGAGTATACTCGTCAATCACAGTTAACTGGTTAAAGATCAATTCGTGGTGCTGTATTTTTTAATTTACGCAAGATAATTTTATTAATTTTTAACTGTGTACGGTTTTTTTTATTGAAGTCGAACTTCATGACACCTCTAAGGCAACTGGTGATGGACTACGTAATTTGAACTAGTGATGAGGACATCTGACTTAATATCCCACCCTTCAAATTTTCATACCCCGCCAACATGATGACTTTCAGCTTCACCAGATTTTTATCCCCATACACGGCGGGTCTTGAAGAGACCAGGATTTGACAGAAACAACGTCGTCACGATGTTCGTGACTAAGAGAAATTATGAATGACAGCTGAGAAATTATTTTAAACCAATCTGTATCTCATCGCGCGCTGCCCATATCGGTTAAACAAGCTCTTCTTTTTTAACCTCTCAATAGTTTTCCTATATTCTATCTTTAATTCTGTTTATCCTTTACATATATCAGAGCATTTAAAATTACATGGAAACTTTTTCAGTTTTCTTTTTCGACTATTGTGACATAAACTCAAAACTCAGTGTCACAACAGCTCGTGAGGGCCAGGGCCTACACGGAGAGAAAAAGACATACTCAAAAATGATCACAAAGACATACTCATTTTGAAGTGAGAATATTTGTATTAGGTTTGATCACATGGCTTTATCGAATATAAAACCTTGCATGTACTCAAAATCGAAAGAATGGTTAATTAACACTCTCAAACAAATTTAAAAAGATATTCAGGATTACAGAAGTTCTTTTAATATACCGGCTACACATATTTTAAAAAATTAGGGTTCAACAACAAATTTAGTTCTCATAAATCTTCCGAACTATTTTCGTATCTACCACGCTATCCGGAAGAACACATGAGTACTAGATTGTTTTGATTTTGAGTTAAATGTTCTCATTTGTATTTCTTAAGTAACTGCCTTTGAACGAAAAATTTAATGGGATAAAAATATTCACCTTATTTTGGCGGATTAGTGTTATAAATGTAATGTAATTTACTTGATTCATAATAAGTCATATTGTTTAAAATTATTCACGCAAATAATTGTGTTACTTAGGAATAATTTTAAGGTGACCAGTTTTTTTTTACAATGAAAAGAAGAACGAAAAATTTAAGAAAATGTTACAACGTAAATATATGAAACATTTTATTAATTCAAACAAAAATACTTTTTTTCGTTTCTCAATATATTATTTTCTAATTTATCGAAAATTTTGGAGCAAAAAAATTACCTTTCATATCTTTACTGTAAGTACTGCAGCTAAAAAATATCAACATTCAATCTTGATTTCTGACTTGTCCATAAATTACCAACTGAAAAGACTCAATGGACTAAATTCATGTGACGTCACGATCCGTTGTTGAACCTCTCCGCCGAGAACAGGGCGGAAAAACCGGCAGCAGTCCCTCCTCCCCTCCACCTCTCCCCGCAAGGGACTGAAAAGACGAAAGCAGCGTCCTGCTTTCACCTCACGTTCAACACCTTTAGCATTAGGGGCAGAACCCTATCTTGGGATTTTTCGACTTTGAAGATCGAGATCAGGGGGTGAGATTTGAGGGCTGCTATCTAAAACAACAGGCTCAGCCGCGGGTTGTCCGCAGGCTCGGTCTGAGCCTTGCTCTTTTTCATATACGGCCCAGACGTGAAAAAATCATCTAGAAAGGTTGTTGAGGTTGGGGCACTAAACATTGATATCGTTCCTCACGGAACTCTAACTCGGCATCGTCCATATAGAAAAACCGCGATCAATACTACTTTTTCTGACATACAGATTTTGCTGAGCAACATAAACTGATC
Source organism: Trichonephila clavipes (assembly GCA_019973935.1). Classification (NCBI taxonomy): domain Eukaryota; kingdom Metazoa; phylum Arthropoda; class Arachnida; order Araneae; family Nephilidae; genus Trichonephila; species Trichonephila clavipes. The sequence continues at coordinate 5,418 of BMAU01001917.1, read as the reverse complement.
TTTAATGTTGCCTCGTCAACCTCTAGCTTCTTCACGACTAACGGACGTTTATACATTATCAACCTCAAATTTTATGGGCAAATCCACTTCTCTATGAAAAACACCCTAAATATTTGGGCTACATTTTGGATCACTGAATACCAACAAGCATATAGACTATGTGATATAACAAAGAAGGCGGGCGGGAGACTTGACTTACTGAAATACATCGCTGGAAGGGACTGGGGTGCTGATGCTGGATTTTCTCCAGACTGACATACACCTCTTTGAAGTCAGACCTTGTCTCAGAGATTGGCTCTAAAATTTATTTCAGTTGCATCACGTTACTCATTGGCGAACTGGACGAGTTACAATCGCACACTAGTATCACTGGCATGCGGCTGCTGATCCACAGAATCTGGGTTCTTTTCGAAGCTTTGATATCCATGCCCTTGCGGGATCGGGAAGAAGAGTACTGCTTTACAAAAGATGCCTTTGATAACACAGTTACGGAATTATAACCGCTCTGCATATCTCATAACATGACAAAACGGGCACACGGAGCTAAAAGAGACGGTCAACGCTTTCTCTCAGTACTTAAAAGAAGCGATGGACCTATTAAAATCAGGACATTTGAAGAACATTTTAGAGAAGAAATGGTATTTAACCCTCAAGGTTGCCACAGGTTCCATTTCGCTTGAAGGCCCCGGAGCTCCATACTTCAAAAATCAGATCCACCACCAGATATTTGCGTTAATTAGCATTTGGAATTATTAACAAAATTCCAGCTACTTGTGCAATTTCTTACCGACGGTGCTCCAAAGACGAACAAAACTCATGTTGGCGGTTGGCATCTTTACTTAAAGGGCTCCTGGTGGTTCTCATAATATCAAAATAGGTTCGGACTTTTACTGTTCTGTTTTTTGCAGATCGAGTTTAATGCCATTGTTAAAGCTCCGAATCATCAAGACGATGACATCTCTGATGAAATATGGATATTATGTGATAGCCGAGTGCTATCCAGCACCTTAGCGACTGGACAAATGTTGGAGACAAAACATCGGTCTCAATTCTTAAAATCTTAAGAACTTTCCAGCGCATGAGATTTACTTCCAATGGATTCCATCTCTACATTTGATTCTCTTTGGCTTCGTGAGCTATTATGCTGACCTTTTAGCCAAGGAAGGTGTCAATGAAAATTTAATGCCTATAAAGAACTTTGACTTTCGAAATTTTTCTAAAACGAAAATCTTGGATTCAAGAACTATGGAAGACTCACTCACCTCTGGTATAATAGGGCAGGCCCAGGTGGTGCCCGCCTCTTCCATCAGGAGGCGGATAGAAATCGCGTCCAAACAACTATTAGTAGGCTTGCAAGTGGACACATTAGGGGGCCTTTCCTTTAACTTAGGCCAGAAAATTTACGAGAATTGTACTAAATGCAATTTGGTTCGAAATAACTCAGATCATCTTTTGTTTTGTTGCAGGACTTGAAAGGGGAGGACATCTATTCCAGTCCTCTTTTGATGTACGATTTCCTGAGGACTCTTGGGCTCATGGACCTGGTCTAGCCTGCGGCTAGACGGGAGGGAATTAGTCAGCAACAACAACGAAGCGTGGATGCTGACGGTTTCGCTCCCCCCAAGCGGCTTGTTAGGAAAACTCGCTCTCCCGTGCGTCCCCTCCCCCTCCCCAACCCCTCCCTTCCGCGACTTCTGTTGAAAGACGCGTTTGAAAGGTGAGGATGAGGAAAATGGATTCATCGCAAACAAACGGAGCTGCAAGATCAGGTCGTAGTGCCCAAAGTAATTAAAAGCCCCGCATCCTGCCGTTTTTCGTATCTCCTAAGGGAGATTGAGACAATTAGTGATCTCGCCAAGCTGATTGCCCCCTCTTTCAATCTAAGATGCGTCGGCCGTTTTCTGAAGGTAACTGCAGGAGACGAGCTCGAATACAGGGAACCTCAGCCACTGGCTCCGAACAGGTTCGAATTTAAGAGCTTTTATGCTCAAGCAAGACCAACCAATTAAGGTCGTCATTCGTGGCCTTCCCTCCAACACGGAGCCTGAAGACATCAAGGCGAAATCGAAGCGGAAGGCTTCAAAGTCGCGAAAATCGCAAATGAAAAACTACCGTACAAAGGCCCCCATGCCTTTTTTTTTGTTGCAGATTGAAAACGGCGTGGATGCCCCCTAAGATCTACGACTTCACTGAATTATTCTTTACCCCGATTGAAGTGAAGCCGTTCGAAAAGGAACAAAATTGGGTCAACCGGTGTTGGCGTTGCCAAGGGTGGTTCCACTCTTCGGAGGTGTGCCACCTTCCGCCACGCTATATTAAATGTGCAGGGCCCCATTCGGCCAAGGCTGCACCGCTTGACTTTAATGATCAAATGAAGTGTGCCAATTGTTCGGGTGCGCATGCGGCCAACTGGGCCGTTGCCATAAAGCACCCCAACATTGCCAAAAAGAAAAACCAAAATAAAAAAAAAAACGGCCCCTAAGCCGAAAAATGTGCATAAGTACCTAAAAGCAGCACCTCGGGTCCACGCCTGATATTTCTAAGGCGAGAAAAGTCTCGCCTAATTTGGACTACTCTAAAGTAAATTCCAAAATTTAATACCCAGGGAGCATGTTGCAGCCCCCCTCTACTTCTACGGCCTCCCTACACCGGCCTGTCGCAAGATGCCAGCGTAAATGCCGATGCTCTTAAAGACACTTTGTCATCATCGAGGACACTAATTGCATTGATAAGCAAGTCTTCTGCGGAACGTTCAAAAACTCCCCTTTCGCACGCTCCGCTCGGCATCTGCGGACGATGGATAAAACGTATATTATCTTCGAAGCTTACTGTAGCTTCGACATTCCCCAATTTCTTTCCCAGCTCACGTGAGGAACTCCCTTAAGATTGGATTTTGGAACGCAAATTCTTTGCGTAACAAAATCCACGAAATCCATGATTTTGTTATAGAGCAAAACTTTGATTTGTTTTTGGTAGTCAGAAACCTGGCTTGAGAGCCGGGTATCGACCCCCAGATCTGCTTATCGTCTATTTAAAGACGATATGATTGAATTACCGTAACGCCAGGCGGCGCGGCGTTTATTGACCAAGCGATATCGTTACTGCAACAGGTTTCACTCTTCCTGCAACTCAAGGAATTGACGCCACTGCTGTGCAAATTAAATACTAAATATTGTTTCGGCGTACATTAGAAGAAATATTGCATAGTAGATTCCCATCAGAGGATTTAAAAAAATATTTAGATTCTGGCAGTAATTGCCATTGCTGGTGATTTTAATGCCACTCACATGTGGATTGGCACAACGCCAAAAGCTTACCGATATGGAGTCATGCTGCGTAACCTAGTTAGCAACCTTGGGGAGCGAAGCTGGTCGCACCGCAGACTACTACCTCCAACCGCACCAGCGGTCTGGAATATTATCGACTTGGCTGTTTTACAAACACATTCCCTATAACCATAGTATCAGAGTTCTTAGCGATCTCAGCTCTGATAACTACCCCGTAATTCTCGAAAATAAATCTTAAATCTTCGTTAATTAAAAATCCAGAGCAACTTTCAACAAATTGGAATAATTTAGAATTTGCTCTAAATAAAAACCCTTCCCAGTACCGGACCTCACCAGCAATGAAAAATATTGAGTTAGCTATTAGCTAAATTACTGCAATCAAAATTTTTCCGAAGCTTTCGTTGAGTAGTTTCAAAACCAAAAATTTAAAAATGTTCAAAATCCTCTCCCCTGAGATTAAATCAAAATTATCAACGCAACAGGTTACGGAAATTTTTGGCAAAGAACTAGGTGCTCCTAGCATTTATTCTGAATTCACGTACCCTCAGTCGTGAGATAGTGAGAGGATATTAAAATCACATTCCCAAACACAGTGGGGAAAACACATAGAGGCTTTATCGCCCGAGGACAACACTCTTTGAAAATCCTCACCTTACGCAAGCCTGTTCCATTCTGAAAGGGGCTTTATGCAGCACCGCGATCCCTATCGAAAAGGCGGAGGTTATCGCTGACAGTTTGCAAGAGCAATTCGAACTAACCACGTCGCTGATCGAGAAGAATTCGATCAACGCATACACGAGAAGTTGCAAAACTTCCTAGCTACGCCCCATGGTCAAGAAATTGAACTAACCACTCCAACGGAAGTCTTAATCAGTGTACAGAGGATCGCCCAAAATTCCTGACTTGATCAAATTACAAATCGTATGATTAAAAATCTTCCCCTTAAATTTTTATTATTCATTACCTTGCTGGATTAACCAGTTTTTTAAAAATCTATTTTCCAAATTCCTGAAAACAGCCGTGGTTATCCCCATCCTAAAACCGGACAAAATCCGAATGAGCTCAAAATTATCGTCCAATCTCATTGCTAAGTAGCTTGAGCAAAGTATATGAATTTGTGCTTCTATGGCGCCTGAATCAACACTGCGCTGCTTCTAATATGATTATCCCACAGCAGTGCGGTTTTCGACCCAAGTGCCTCGACAGTTCACCAACTGCTCAGAGTAACGGAGTTGATTCACAGTGGCTTCGCCAAGCACGACGCCACGGGTATACTTTTTCTGACATAGCCAAAAGCCTTTGATAAAATTTGGCATGATGGCTTATTAATCAAACTCATACGACTTGATTTTCCGCTCCGTTGATCAAGTCCATTCACAGTTTCAACCCATCGATCATTCAGAGTGAGAGTTGACAGGATTCCTCCTCCCCTCGACCACCAGAAGCGGCCTTCCGCAAGGAAGTCTTAAGTTCGCCCTTGCTATTCACTCTGTACGTAAATGATATCCCGCAAAACTGATTCATCACATTTAGCAATGTTTGCTGATGATACTGCCGTTATTTCGCAGAATAAGAGATTTTCGCCAGAATCTCAATCTGCAACATTACTACTCGCTTGAACCTGGGCTCAAACGACTGGAAAATTAAAGTTAACGCCTCTAAAAGTGCCTGCCTCATGTTTACGAGAAGATCCCAACTCCCCGCTGGACTTTACCCCCGTAACTATTTTGGCCAGCCCGTCCCCTGTAATGTTGCAAGATACCTATAGGGTTGTTTCTGGACGCAAATTAATCTTTTGCTTATCATATCGAACAGACGCGCAAAAAGCGCTCGCTGTTCATGCCATGCTTAAAAGGTCACACATTCCAGGAAGGAGTAAACTTCTTGCGATCCGGCACAGTTTCCTATAAACCTATCATCCGACTGTCATGTGTTACGGATCACAAATTTTTACGTTCCGCTGGCATAAAATATCCTAAGAAATTACGCCACGCTGACTAACTCATTTCCTTGCAGGCATAAATAGTTAATGCCCTCGGTTCAGTTACGCAATGAAGCCATTTATCGACGTAAATTACCAAAATCATTTTTACCTCATATAAAGGACCTTTCTAAAAGGTTCTTTGATAAC
>BMAU01001913.1:0-12528 GCA_019973935.1 Trichonephila clavipes | reverse complement strand
CTCAATATAGTCTTTAAATTCTCGGTTTTGCAGTCGAATCGACTTCCGAGAGGCTTTAAGAGCCATACTTTGAATTTCACTAACTAAGTGGAGCTTCTGAATGTCATCTAAAGCTCCGACTGTCTTTTTTACATCTTCAATAAACACCTCTAACTTGTCAATAAAATATTCACAGTCGGAGCATGCAGAGATAGTGTCTAAATGTTTATTTGCCTTAACAACATCAAAACAAATGGGATCAAGAGAAAAAATCGTACTTACCGGAGTAGACGCTACATCTGTCTTGGTTTCAGACATATCCGGGTAATCCAATGCTGTAAAAAAAAAGAATCCAAGGGAGAACACTAGAAGTGTTCGAAAATCCAAAGACACGTGGTGCCGGCTTAAAGTTTAGCTCACCGCGTGTGACACAAGTCCGAAAAAATCGGAAAAAATCTAGGAAATAATCCTAAGGAAAGGACCACAATTGTCCTAAATCGGGAACCAGGCCGAAAAAATGACCGAAAAACGATACACTAGCTCGATGGAATCGGATGAAACAATCCAGCACGGGGCAAAGACTTTGAAAAAGGGGTCGCAGTCGAGGACAGAAAAACTGCGTGTGAACTCTACCAAGACAGGAAGAAGAAATATACGTGGAAATGTTGTCGGAGTACTTGTTTCCCCCGCAGGGAAACTTCACCTCCTATCTTTGGAACTGTGGGTGAGCTTTGTTTCGGCTTTACCTTAGCCCAGAACTGCATTAAAGTATTGAATTTTTTTTTTTTTTGGAAGAAGAAATGTCTGAATTTCGCCCAAAAGGAGCGGGTATTTGAGTGCATTAGCTTGAGGATGTGTGGTCCAATCAGGGGACAGCCTATGTTGACTCTTAGGGAGTGGGTGTGCAATAGGAATTGAGTTTGGGTGATTCCAGCCCTGGATTTTGCTTAAGCAATTCGAGTATCATGGAAGCTCCGGTCGTAGACCAATCTATCAACATGGAGGACCTCGGTCCCCCGCCACCTAAATTCCCTGCTGAATTACGTTGCTCGCAAATCAAAAGCGTGCAAATGGAAATGAGAATTTTCTCCGCAAGAAAGAAGTACGTCTCTGAGTTATTGGAGATTGAAAAAGAAAGTAACGGCCCGATGACGGAAACGGCGCAGAAGTCAGAGGAAGAGATGACGTCCCTTGACGAAAAGATTAACATCCTGGAGGGTAAGATGCTTGAATTATTACCTTGCCCTATTGCTTTATGTTCGCATAACAGTAAAAATAAAGCGGTTAAAAGAACCGCCGAACCGGTAATTAGGCCGGCTAAAATTACGGCAAAAGCCACTAACAATAAGTCTAATAATAGCAAAAATAAAAATGAAGTGACTGATTTTGTTTTCCCTAAGAAAACTAGTAAAATTGTTCCAGTGAAAGAATTGGAGCAACTTAAAACAACCAACGCTTTTGCAGCTCTCAACACTGCAACAGTCGACGCCGAGGACGTCTCCCCACCCAAACCAAAAATAAAACCGATTTTTATGCGAATTACTAATTCGTACAGCCTAATTCTTCAGGAACTTCATCGTGCTTACCCCACCGCAACTAATACCCACATGAGGGGTTACATTAAAATAGAAGCCCAAAGCACTGATGACCACAGGGACATCACCAACTACTTAAAAGCTAAGGAATTAGAGCACTACGTGATCGACCCTCCTTCAACCAGACCACTTAAACTGGTCATTAAAGGCCTTCCCGACAATATTGACCCCGAGGACATTAAAACCGACCTCGTTGCCAAGGGTATTAAAATTATATATATACTAAAATCGCCCAACTTAAAAAATTCGTAACAAAAACTCCCTTACCTCTCTACATGATAGGGATAGAGCGCGATGAAAATGTCAATGACATTTATCAGGTGTGCAGCTGTCTCTATATGCAGATAAAGCTTGATCCCTTTAGAAAGAGTAATCGTATTACTCAATGTTACAATTGTAACTATTTTCATCATGCCAGCCAAAACTGCAGTATGAAAACGCGTTGCTTGAAATGTGGTGGAAACCACAAGACAGGCGCGTGCGAAATTAAAGAAAAAATCGATAATCCCATCTGTATTAATTGCAATACTAGAGGCCACATGGCCTCCTCCACTACATGTCCTCAATTTCCCAAGCCCAAAAAAGGTAAAGGAAAATCTCCTTTTGAAAACTTAAAACGTAATATCGCTAGCAACCCGGTTATCCCCGGAATCAGTTATGCGCAAATTCTTAATCCCAATCCGAAACAACAGATGGCAGCACCCGGGAATGCCTCCTCGGCGTCAAATAAAGCTGAAAATAATAAAAATGAGCAAATTAATTTGGAGGCACTTAATGCCACCCAATCAGAAACAGGCGAGTTTGGCTTTCTTCAAGCCATACTCGAAATGCAAACGATTTTTACTCTCTTCCCCTCGCTTCTTAGTGAGATGAAGAAATCTTTTAATTGCACTAATCCAGCAGACAAACTGAATTGTCTGTTAAAGGGAGTTTGCTCCTCCCTAAATAACCTAACAGTGAATAATGTCTAGTTCTTTTTTCGGACTCTCCATTTTTTCCTGGAACGCTGACGGAGTGGGATCGCGCATTGTTGAGATGCGCGATTTCATTGATAAGCACGCCCCTGATATATTTTTAATCCAAGAGACACATCTGAGACCAGAGCATTCTTTTAAAATCCCAAATTATTCTTGCTATAGGAACGACAGGACCCACCCAGCCCACGGTTGGGGTGGAACTGCGCTCCTTATTAAAAATTGTATTTCGCACTATCATATCCCCACCCCTCCCCAGTACACTGGTGTTGAAATGACTCTAATCATGCTTACTCCAATAGATCACGAACCGATACAAATTGGATCAACCTACATCCTCCGGCAAATGAACATTTTAGAAACCTAAATGCTGCCCTCGACCCCATTTTTAATAGTAATAATATGACCATTTTAGTAGGGGATTTTAATGCAAAACATACCTCGTGGGGTTGCCCTGTTAGCGACACCAGATGAAATAGGTTATATTAATACATTTTAAATAATAATATCGACGTCATTGCACCCCCTACCCCTACTAGGTTTGGTACTGCTTCAGCTACGATCATTGACTATGCACTAATTAAAAACCTGAACTGGCCCTGCAATATTGACTCAATCCCGGAACTCAGCTCGTACCATAACCCAATTAAACTGCACTTCCCCAGAACAGCTAAATTTGAAATTCCCCCACCCCAACTAAATACTAATTGAAATATTTTCACGAGTACTCTTGCAAATTCTGAAAATTGCCACTTACCGAATGCCACCTCAACCCCGGAGATTGAGTCCCAAGTCAGGGATCTCACGAGCGAGATTCTCGCTGCTCATACCAAAGCTTCACGGCCAATGACCCATTCGGAGTCACCATTTGTACAGGGTGAGCTCAAATACCTGTTCAAAGAGAGGAATAGAGCCAGAAAGCTCTGGCAATTTACAAAATTCCCTCAACACAAAACAGAATTAAACAGAATCCAAAACAAAATTAAAAGAAAAGTAGTACAATACAGACAACAGGTATGGGAGGATTACCTTACTTCCTTGGATGCTGAAGACGGCTCCCTTTGGGGAACCGCTAGAGCATTCAGGAAAAGGCCCTCCCCAACGGCGTCGCTCTCAAACAAAAAAAACCGAACTAATTGCACTTTCACTTGAGAGTCAATTTCAGTTAAATGATATTCACAATCCGCAAAAAGATGACATCATTACAAACACTGTGGATGCATACATAGCAAATCATACTAACAATAATAACATTGATCCTATCCCCCGCTCTTCCCTCGGAACTGATTACCTACATTAAAAAGATTAAAATTAAGAAAAGCCCGGGAAGAGATGGAATAACAAATAAAATGATTAAAAACCTACCTCTTATTACCGTCTTTAAAATTACTAACATTATCAATAACATGTTTAATCCCAGATACTTTCCGAATGCATGGAAGACTGCAGTAATTATTCCAATTCTGAAACCTGGGAAAGACCCAACGCGGGCAGATTCCCACAGGCCGATTTCACTCTTACCTATCCTGAGTAAACTGGCAGAGAAAATTATCTCTGCCAGACTTAACGACTACCTTGAGAGAAATAACATCCTCACACCGGAGCAGCACGGGTTCCGTCCTCGTCTCTCCACCTCTCATCAGCTACTCAGAGTAGTAGAGTATATTAAAGATGCAATAGATAGAAATCAGTACACAGCTGCAGTGTTCCTTGACATTCAGAAAGCATTTGATAGAGTTTGGCACACTGGCCTCCTCTACGAATTAATAAAATATAAAATTCCACCCCCACTAATTCTCCTCTTAAAGTCTTATATTAATGACAGATCCTTTACGGTTAAAATCAACACAGAACTTACTCTCTAACCAAATCGGCAAAAGCCGATATTGCCCAAGGATCTATCCTTGGCCCTGTTCTCTTCAACCTATATGTTAACGATATTATTAAAAGTACTAACACAATGATTTGTATGTATGCAGATGATACTGCAATACTAAGCAGACACTACGACCCTGACACACTTACAAAAAATATTAATTCTCATCTGGCTCACCTGGAAAAATGGTTCTCCGTTTGGAAAATAGCCCTGAATACTTCAAAAACTGAAGCAGTATCCTTTTCTCAAAAGCGTCCACCCCCTGAAATAACGCTCCAAAATCAAAGAATCCCCTGGTCTCAATACACCAAATATCTCGGTGTTATAATTGATAAAAACCTCACGTTTAGACAACACATTACACACATTAGAAATAAATTTAAAAATGCTTTGCGTCAACTTTATCCCCTAATCGGCAAAAAGTCTAAATTGAATAGACATAATAAAATGCTTATCTACACTCTGATCTTAAAACCACTTCTGACATATGCTTCTCCAATCTGGGCGCAAACAGCAAGAACCAATATCAACCTCATCGAAAGTTCTCAAAATACAATCTTAAGAATAATACTCGATGCCCATTGGTATATGAGAAATGAAGATATAAGAAAATCATGTAATATTCCAACCATCAGACAAAGTATCAGAAATATCGCAATTAACTTCTTCAGCAATATAGATGGGCATGACAACCCAACTATCAAAGCCATCTCTAAATATCCTACATACCCATTCATTCGAAGACCAAGAGATATCTTGGTCGATCCCAATTTTAACTAATATAATTATTTAAATCTTTTATTTTACTTATTCCTTTTCTCTTTTCGAAATTTAATTTCTTCACTGCGATCCAACACTGTTGAATCGTTTCTAGACTCTGATTGGCTACTAACTAAAACTAAAATTAGATGGAACGCGGGCGACGGCGCGACAGCGCCTTTACCTAGAAGGATGGGCGAAAAAGAAAAACCATGAAAGAAAACGGAACAAATCCAGAAACATTCCCCGGCAGAACGGGGAGGGAGGACGTACCCCGAAACTCGAAACGCTCTAACGAAGCAGAGCGCCGGCGGGGGGAGGGGAAGAACGCAGGAAGGCAGTCGGGACGGCTGAAAGCAGTAAATCAAAGCAGTGACTAAGCACACAAGAACCCAGTATCAAAGATGCAGTGCAGGGCAGCGAAGGAAATGTTGTAAACAGAGTGTGAAAAACGTGTTTTTGTCGTATAATGTGTTTGTGTGGTCACTCGCGTGACAAGTGTAGATCGGAATGCTAATAGAGTCCAGAAAGGACGAAAAGCGTTTCTGTATTCCCGATTACGTCGGGGTCAATAGAAGTACAAATAATAAAATATTTACTGAATAAATTAACAAAAATATTAGCATTCCAGCTAAAAAACCTGAGAGAATTATTTAAACTAAAACAGATGAATTTTAATTTAAAGTTTAGACTGTAGTAAGGACAGCATATCTCCCCACTGAGACATCATCTGGGCCATTTTTGTTATCACTTCTTTGGCATCCAGTGAGTTGTTTTTTGATCCTTTAACGACTTCCGCAAAGGAAGGTTTAGTTTGATTGGAATTTTGCTTGCGCGCACCCGCACGCTCTTGCCAGACGTTTTCGCCGCTTTTGACTTTGTTGTCTTAGTGTTGATGGGGTTTTTTTTAGGGCAACCCGAGAAGTTTGCAGGGTGCGGACCACTGCAATTGGCACACTTAGCCGGGGCCTTGGCTGACTTGGTGCATTCAGAGGTGAGATGGCCTCCGGAGCATTTCAAACACTTCAGTGCTCTAGTGCAAAACCGAGAGTGATGAAAGAATTCTTGGCATCGATAGCACTGTGGGGGCAAGGTGGATTTATTGAGCGCTCAACCGAAACTCTAAAAATCCAATGTTTTTATGTTGAAAATACCCTTATTTTCAGGGTTTCTTAGGAGGGTTACCAAAAATAGAGGCATGTTGGTGTTGGTTTTCCTGTTTCTCAACAGGGAAATATGGTTGGGCTTGAAGCCAAGTGTAGTTAACTCTGACATGAGCTCTCCTTGGTTGTAGTCGGTGGGTAACCCTCTCAATACAACTTTAAGTTGTTTGTTGTGGGCCATCTCGAATGTATGCGACCGCATTTTTTTGTCCGAGACAAACTTTTGGATAATTCGGTGCTCTTCGGCAGAAGTTGGGAAGACTCGGAGCTTCCCGTTCTCAAAGCGCCCCTGAAGTGATGTATTACTACACAAGTTCCCTATCTGAGTAAGGAGCTCGGTTGCATTGCTCTGTGCATCAATCACAATGGGAGCAATGCGTTTTCCATTTCGGCCTACCGTAGTAAAGCCGTCATCTTTCTGACTCGATTCGGGAGCGCTAGCGCTCTCAGCGGCTTTCGACGTCGGGCTGCTTTGCGCGATCACCGACTTAGCTGATTTAGCTGAATCAATCTCTACCGAGCTCTCTTCGGCTGATGTTTCCCCTTCCTCCATAGAAGACGAGTCTTCGATATGGCGAGGGGAGGTGGATGTGCGTGGGAGCTTTCGCTCCGACTTCGCCTGCTTCTTCGACGGAACGTCTTTCTTAGAAGATGCGGGCTGGCGTTTCGCTAGCGGCCGCTTCTGCTGCGAAGCGGGTGAGGCTGCAGTGGGGTGCGTCGAGAAAGCTCAACCTCCCTGATGTACTTTTTGAACTCCGCATTTTGGAGTCGAATAGATCTGCGTGAGCATTTCAATGCTGCCCATTGAACTAAATTGACTAGCCTAAGTCTCTCAGGCGTGATTTGTGCTTCTGCGTCGACGTCTTCGAGCGTGAAGAGTATCTCATCGAGAACACCGCACAAATCCTCAGACTCGGCGCACGTGGTACAATTTTCAATGTACTCCGTAGCTGCCATAACATCAAAAGACATGGGTTCAAGAGTGAATAAATCACTTACCTCAATTGATGAAGCCACATCTGTCCTGGAAGCGGACATATCTATGGTAATCCAATCTGAAAAGAAAACGCAACGAGGAACGAAGGAGAGGCACGAGGCCTAACACGAGCCACGTGCAGAATCAAACTAAAAAATAAGCGGCAAAATTTAAAAATTAATCCCTAGCAATATCCTCAATCGGTTATATTTGAAGGAACAAGGCCAAAATGTGACACAGGATGAACGAAAAAGCGGATGCAAAAAGATCCAGAATGAACTCGGGGCGAACGCTCGAAGAAGAGGGGACGCGTCTGAACTCTACCAAGACAGGAACCAGAATCGAATTGAATTGAGTGAATGAATACTCTGATTGGCTTTTCGAGTTTCGATTCACGTCATGGGGATATGGATTAAAAATAATCCTCCTTCCCCTATCTAACAAATAAAAGTTCCTTCAAGTGGAGAACCTGACTGAAAGCTCTTTCCTGATGAGTTGTTGTTCTTGGCATTCTGATTAGATGGCTGAGGTGGTATGGGAGTGGCGTCAGCGTCATGGGTGGTTCTTCATGGTTTCAGCGGTAGTTGAATGAAAAAGAATGTTTTTGTTGGAACTGAGGAGTTTCGATAAAATATAAGCGAGTGAGATAGCTCTCTCTTGGCTTTCCTGATATAAAAAGGGGGGAACAAAAGGAAAAAAAAGAAAGCTATCCTGGTGGGAGCAGCATATAAAAACTTTAGAAGAGAAAAAAATTAAGAATTTAGAAAATTTAGCTAGAAAAGTCATTCACCACCGGTGAATGAACAACAATGAAATTAGGGGGGATTGTAAGAATCAAGGAGAATTCTCCATGGCCTTTTGATGTTATCAAATAAATTATAGTTTTGTATGTCAATAAGATTGAGATTTTGAGTATGCGGTAAGTCTTCGTAAAATTTCTTAGCAAGATTTTGAATGTAAGTTTTAAAGGCAGGGATTTTTAAATCCCTGTAAATATATGCATTTCTTACGTATCTGCCAGGTCTGACAATACTTCTAATAAGAGAATTTTGTGCTACTTCAAGAATTTTAATATTTGTATTTGCTGCATAACCCCACACAGGAGAAGCATAACTAAGAATGGGCCGCAAAACAGCAGTGTAGAGAAGTATCTTGTTTGATAAAGTCATTTCAGAATTCCGGCAAATTAAGGGGTAGATTAATCTGAGTGCATACCGGAATTTATTTCGCGCGTGTAAAATATGTTGTTTCCAAATTAATTTACTGTCTAAAATTACGCCAAGGTATTTAGTATTCTGAGAACAACGGAGCGGTGTGGAATAAAGAGTGGGCGGTGTGCAAGGTTTCCTTCTCCTGGTGAAAAGAACAGCAACCGTTTTGCTAACATTAATATTTATTTTCCAATCATTAAAAAATTTTTCCAGGAGCGAGAGGTGTTTGTTAAGAGAACTAGTAATGGTGTTATGATTTTTAAAGCAGGCTGTAATACAAGTGTCATCTGCGTAGAGGTTAAGCATTGTGTGCGGGTGTGTGGGCATATCATTTATGTAAATATTAAATAAAATTGGTCCTAACAAGTAACCTTGAGGGCAGCCAATGTTAATGTGATGTATATCTGAAAGCGTGTTGTTGACTCTGACCTGATAGTGTCTATTTACAAGATATGAATTTAAAATGTGAATAATAGAAGGTGGGAAGTTATATTTAATAAGCTTATAAATAAGCCCACTGATCCAGACACGATCAAAGGCTTTCTGAATGTCCAGAAAGACAGCTCCAGTGGATCTGCCTCTCTGAAATCCAGAAGAGACTTTTTCTGTAATCCTTAGCAGTGGGTGGTTAGTTGAAAGTTTTTCGTAAATCCGTATTGATTTGGGTTAATAAAATCGGAATTCAAAATGAAAGTATTTAATCTATTTAGAATAATGTACTCTGTAATTTTACCAAGTACAGAAAGGAGAGAAATTGGTCTATAGCTTTGAGCTAGATTACTATTTTTTCCAGGTTTTTTAATGGGGAAAATGATTGCAATTTTCCTGTTTTGTGGAAAGTGCCTAAGAATTAAAATTTTATTGATGAGGTAGGTTAGAATAATTAATGCTTTTAGTGAAAAGTTACGAATCATTTTATTTGTAATATTATCTTTACCTGGAGTTTTCCTAATTTTTAACTTTTTGATATAATCAGAAACTTCGAGGGGATTAGTAGGAGATATGGGGATGGTTGGGGGAGAAGAGAAGAAGTTTTCGAGCGTGCTCGTGACGTTAGAGTCAATCGTGGAGTTGTGATTGTTTGGCCTAGTATTTTGCGTAAAAGTTATCTTTAAGTCTGTCAGCAATTAAATTGGCTTTCTGGTCATCAGTAATGGCGATGCCAGAATTAGTTTTTAGTGCCGGAATGTCAACGCGTTTGTGTTTGAAGATTTTTTGAATATTCCAAAAGCTATTGTCTTGAGTATTTTTAGCTAGTAATTTATTTTTCCATGTTTCTTGTGAGTGTTTTTCAGCTCTCTTTTGATTTTAGCTTGTAATCTGTTTGTTTCTGTTTTAAAAATCGGATTGAGAGTGTTTTGATAAAGTTTACGTGCGCGATTTTTGAGGAAAATGAGATTTTTAATGTGATTAGGAGTATACGAGTGGTGAGTGTTTGTGATTGGCTGGGAGGCTTCCGTGTGGGCGGAGCGAACGGCTTCGGTGAAATCTTCAATTATTTTCAAGGATATGGGGGTTTTTGATATTAGCAGAATTTTCGATTAAAATATTATTATTTAAACATTTTTTGAAGAGTTGCCAACAGGTGGTAACTGCTCTAGGATTTACTTGTGAATGGGGAAGGAGAAAGAGAAATTTAGCAAAACCGGGTTGATCAGAGGAGAGTTCGGGCAGTGATTCAATGGAGTATGGAAAATTAAAATTTTTAACAATAGCAAAATCAGGATTTTTACTTCCGTTGAGGCGGGAAAATAATTTCAAAGTCTGCACAATAATTTTTTAGATGAGTACCTCTGGTCGAGTTTTGGGAGCAGTTCCAAGTATTGTGTGTGGCATTGGAACAATGACTGTTGACTTGCCGGTAAAAAGGAATTTATCGGGTGATGGGGAACATTAGAGTGATGCAAAGTTAGGTGGATTGATGGTGACCGTAGTCGCTTCTAAATAGAGCATTTTAAAGTGGGGAATAGATTTTTTAATTAAGATAAGCGTGCCACCGGAAGCCGGTCCGTCCGTGATGCGATCATTTCTAAAGCATTTATAGTTTGCGACGCTGAATTTGTGTACAGGTCTCAGATGTGTTTCCTGATTTAAAATAACATCGGGACTATACTTCTCTACGAAAAGTTTGAATTCAAGGATTTTATTTAGGATGCCGTTTGCATTCCAAGATATCAGACTAAGGCCAATCATTGGTAGACTAATCATCGCAATGTTCGAAGATAGCCTCTACTAGGGCGTACATTTGTTGTTTTCTTTCTTCCTTAGTTTTATTTATATTATTGTTATTATTAAATTTACGGGGGGGAGCAGCAAGGCTCATATTATTAATTTGAACAGTGAGGGCTGATAATGCTTGTATGATTCCTTGGATGGTTTGATTAATTATGTTAAAATTAGGATTATTTGATTGAATTTGGGTGATGATAGGGGGAATTTTAACTTGATTGGCCTGAGGCTGGATAGAACCGAAGGAATTTCCACTGTTGCCTGTCGCCATCTGTTGAGGGATATGAGAGTTATTTGAGAGTTTATTTTTGGTTGCACTTGCATAGGAAACATTTGGTCTAACGATGCTATTGATTACATTAGAATAGGTATTTTTTGAGTTAGTGTTATTGGAGCCTTTTTTGGGTTTTGGGAATTGGGGGCATTTTGCATAATTGGCCATATGGCCATAGGTTTGACAATTAATGCAGAACATCTGCTCAACGCGTTGAATTTCACATTCTTTGGTCTGATGATTCAGACCGCATTTTAGGCATCTGGGTTTGTGGTGACAATTTTCTGCAGTATGGTTGAATTTGTTACATGAAAAACATTGAGTGACTCCCTTACTCTCATATCCGTCAACTCTGACAGAGAGATAACAATTTATTTAGGTCAAATATTTTTGAATTAACTAGGTTGCGGGGGAGCGTGACTAGGAAAATAGTGAGGGGTTGTTTAGTTATTCGTCCAGTTAGTTGAGAAACTTTGTCAATTGTAAATCCTAGGGTTTCGAGTTCATCGTGAATATTAGATAGGGGAGTGTCACGGGGTAGGCCTTTTATCACGATTTTAATTGGCCTTTCGGCCTTAGAGGGGATAACGTGGAATTCATAGTCTAAAATTTCTAGAAGGTGAATTAATTTATGTTGTTGTTCTTGAGTATCAGTGTATAATTTTAGGTATTCGCCAGTTAGTTTTCCTCTGACGAAGGGCAACTTATCAGTTATTTCCTTCATTTGTTCGATATAATTTTCTTGAATTACTAGCATAACTGGAGGCGGGAGATTTTTGAAGGTTTGCTGAAGGGGGTTGTTGGTGTTATCATTTTTAGAGGCATTTTCAGTGGAAATTTCAACAGATTCTTCGTTTAAGTTAAGAAATTTATTTTTGAGTTCTATGTTAAAATTAAGTTGACTGGAGAAGTTTGCAAGTTTATTTACTTTATTGAGCGGTGGCGTAATAAAGCCATCGTCGTTGTCTTTCCTTTTTTGAGAGATATTTTTAATAGTTTCTGCTCCGTTATCATTAAAGGTTTCGTTTTGGGAATTTGGTTCAGAGGGAGTTCCGTGGATAGGGCAGCCAAGAGCGTCACATGGAGGAAGAGAGCTATACTCACTTACCGCTATATTGTAGACTCGGGTGTATTCATGCAGCTGGGTCTGGAGGGAGGCAACAACAGGGTCTTCCGTGTTGAACTTTCCGTAGGTCGTGATCGATTTTAGAGTGGAGTTGAGTCCTTGGATGAGGAGAGTGAATTTTTGAATTTCATCAGCCAGTTGTTGATTTCTTTGACAGGTAGCAGTTGGAACGGGAGTGGCAGGCCTTGAAGGTGATCTTGAGTCCGAGGGCATGTGGTAGTCAGTGTTCATTTCCATGATCGTAAACGTGAAAGGTGGGAAAAAATAATTGGTTGTCGCTCTACACTAACAGCTCTGAAAAGAGCTGTAGAACGACTGGCTCAATTGCCTCCAAATATATCAATACGTATTCCAAATATTCGCAAA
>BMAU01001912.1:0-163748 GCA_019973935.1 Trichonephila clavipes | reverse complement strand
TTCCAAGGTGCTAATATAATATTTTAAATCTTAAAAATTTTATTAATCACTGTATTGAACATGGATACCCTGCTATTTTCAATTTTCTAATGATTTTTGTGATACAATTTGTATTAATGTAATTATTTACTGTTATTATGTTTTGTAATTTTTAAATTTAGACAATATCTAATTTATCCTACAATTATTAAATAGATGGCGCCACATGTCTTGCTTTTTTTAATTATTATTAAAAATCTTTAATATATATTTTTCAGAGTTTCATTATAATTTTTGCTAATTTATGATTTTTATTTTTATTTTTGATTTTTTAAAAGTATATATATATATTTCTTATTATCGTATATTGTATCACAATTAATCGTTTTTATATCGTATCGCAAGTAACTTTATGCGGTTCTGCTCTCCTATTTGGCGGGAACACGATAATGCACCCCCGGCCATCGTTACAAATCCGTTTTAGTAGGTTATGTTTATGTTCATATATTCTTGTTTAATGACTTAATAATTAAATTTTACGTATAGAACTCTTTTCCTTTTCTCTTGGTACATAGTATGACAAATTACAGGTGAAGGTTGGCGCCGCAAAACTTGTTTTAAACCTGCAATCCTGGTTCCTAAGGCCAGGAATTTGTCTTTATACTGTGTGCCTACTTCCTACTTTTAGTTATCTTAGGTTTATAACTATATGATTATTTTTATATTTTTGTTTATATGTATATGTATATGTGTGTATAAAATTTATATATGTGTATGTATATGTATATGATTATATATTAAAAATTCTTATATTGATTATATATATATATATATATATATATATATATATATATATATATTCTCAATATGAAACTACTTTTTTGATATAAAACAGAAAAATTTATGAATTGCAAAAGATTTTTGTCAAAAGTTTACATTGATAAAGTACCTGTAACTATGCTTTGATTTGTAAGTATTTTTATGATAATATTCTTTATGATCACTTTCTTTA
The DNA here is from genome assembly GCA_019973935.1 of Trichonephila clavipes. Lineage (NCBI taxonomy): Eukaryota > Metazoa > Arthropoda > Arachnida > Araneae > Nephilidae > Trichonephila > Trichonephila clavipes. Next base: position 162,757 of record BMAU01001912.1, on the reverse strand, counting down.
ATAATGGTTCTTGTAAAAATTAGATTTGTCACGTAATGAAATTAGTAATCGTATTATTGCTATTTATAAAAATTAGGTTATTGTCTTCCTAAAATTAAGTATCCATATATTTTTAACCCAAAATTCCATAAAAAAGTCCGGTTAAATTAAGAAATGTGACAAATGGTTTTTTAGAACATATATTACTACTGCAGGCAAATTACTTCATAATATTATACAAAACTTTATTAATCAGCAATGTAATAAAGCTATAATTAAAAATAGTAAAGAGATTATAGATTTTTTTAATAATAGAAATATTTATTCAGTTCATAGTTATGACTTTGAAGACCTTTTCAATTCCATTGATTTATATGATTTTATTAAAGTAATTTTAGAAAACCACAGTATGTATAACCTTAATATTAATTTTAACAAATTTAAAACTTTCATAGATTTTGTCTTAAAAGAAAATTACATCAATTTTAATGGTTCTTTATATAAACAAGAGAAAGGACTCCCACAAGGGGGCCCAGCTAAGAATAGTTTGGCTAATCTTTATTTACATTTTGATGAATATAATTATGTTATAAATAATGACTACTACATTTTTAGATATATTGATGATTTAATTACTTTTGGTAAAAATGATAATTTAAATCCTAATATTAATTTTTATCCATCATACTTAAACTTAGTTAAAAATAATAATAATCCAATCAAAACAAATTACCTAGATGTATCACTGTATATTAAGGATTTGAAACTACATTCTAATATTTATGATAAAAAAGAGATGCCTTTAATTTTAATATCATCAAAGTGCCCTTTACTGTAATTCTAATTTATCAATATCTATATATAGAAATATTATTTTTAACTATATTTATCGCAATAATGTATTAGTTAGCGATAAAGCTAATATTTTTTTAAATCTTAAAATATTTTTTAATCACTGTATTGAACATGGATACCCTGCTAACTTTCTTTGTAATTATATTTATAATAGTTTTTTATGATACACATACAATTTGTATTACAGTAATTATTTACTGTTATTATGTTTTGTAATGTTTTTTTTAAAATTTAGACGAAATCTAATTTATCCTACAATTATTAAATAGATGGCGCCATATGCTTTTTTTTTAAAAAAAATTTTAATATATATTTTCTTTGATTCTCTTTTATATTTTACGCTAATTTTATATGTTTTTTATTTTTATGATTTCTAAAAGTGTATATATATATATATATATATATATATATATATATATATATATATATATTCTTTTAATATCGTATATCGTATCGCAATTAATCGTTTCTTATATCGTATCGCAATTAACTTTATGCGGTTCTGCTCTCCCTATTTGGCGGGAACAAGTTACTGCACTCTTGGCCATCGTTTTAACTCCGATTTAGTAGGTTATGTTTATGTTCCTATGTTATTTAGTTTAATGATTTTTTAATATTTAAATTCTACGTATATAACTCTTTCATTTCCTCTTGGTACATAGTATGACAAATTACAGGTGAAGGTTGGCGCCGCAAAACTTGTTTAAACCTGCAATCCTGGTTCCTAAGGCCAGGAATTTGTTTTTATACTATATGCCTCCTTCCTACTTTTAGTTATTTTAGGTATATAACTATATGTTTATTTTTATATTTTTGTTTATGTATTTGTGTATATGTATGTATATGTATAAATATATTTATATGTGTATGCATATGTATATGATTATATATTGAAAAAATTCTTTTATATTGGATTATATATATATATATATATATGGTTTTGGGTTGCAATACTGTACGCTCATCTCTTTTCTAACTTCATGTTTTTAGTAAGAGATAGTTAAATGTCTTATAATATTAAGTATAATTTACATAAATAAAACATTATTTCTGCAATAATAGATAGTTCTGTATGCACATATATTTATTTATTAGTGGCTTGTCAAGTTGAATATGCTTTCGAAAGTTTAAATTATAAAATGTCTTAAGAAACAAGAAAAAAAAGATTGAGAGAAACAATGTAAAAAATTTATAAGATAAAAAAAATACGCCGAAGTGTTAAATCATGGGAAATATGTCCATATCTTGTGGAAGTTCCTATTTCTCATTAAAGTATTACAACACGACATTGCGTTCAGTCAATGAGTCACCTGAAAAACGAATTGTTTATTTCCAAGTTATAAGCCAAGAATTGTTGAAACTTTTTAAAAGATAACTTAAAAGAAAAACATTTTAAACTTAATATAATTTCTCAATGACTTTTTTTAAAGATCTGCCAATTTAGGGGGGTGTAGTTTAGAAAAAGCGTAATTTACCTCTAGCCTTTAAACATGCACAATCCATTTTTAATTTATACATTGTCAGATATTTTGAAAACGGAGCTTTTATTCTAATAGAAAGGAAAAGTATCAGAATTTCTTCAAATTCGGACAATGTGAATAATTCTTAAAAAATTCATTTACCAATTAGGATATCTGATTGTATATGATCAAGCAGCAAGCTTTCCTTTCAGAACGTGAAACATAGGTAGACACTAACTTGATGCTTTTTGTTTTAATTTTAGTATATCACCAAATTAAAAGTGTTTTTTCATAGCCCTTTTGCATTGTTTCTTCTTTACAGAGAGGACCTTACTGGTCATACCGTTATTAAATATTTTCACAAATGCAGCCACCTGTTGTTAGAGGTGTACCTATAACTCTTTTATGGGATTAAGGGTGCTGTAGAAAATAGCAGACTGTACAATTTTATACAATATTTTACAAAAGTATTCTATCTCTCTCTCGTTTGTTTGGCATTTTACTTTATAACAATTAAATTGAAAAATATGTTGTATTAGTTTTAACATAAATACAACATGTTTGAAAATTAAATGATTTTTTTTTTCAATTTTACACATGTTTTGAATTTTGGAAAGTTTTTGAAGAAATAATTATCTCTTGTCTTATACACTGATCGGCTATTTGGAAATATACGGTAATCATACAGCCTTTAAAGCATTTCATAACAGTGAAAGTGTCTCTGGTGAAGGATTTCGTACATTAATTGACCTTTATAGAGGATACCTTATATAAAGTAATGTCCATAGTTTAAGGATAATAAAGGTTCAGAAACCAAACAATTGTGACTTATTCATAAAGCCTATTTATTAAACAAAAGATAAAGAGCAAAAAATATGATTAACGTACAATAACATTAATCAAAACTAAGATGTTTGCTCCCCAGAACAAATTACGAAAGATACACCCCTTAGAACAGCAAAATATTATATTATTGGTATGATTTTTAATACATTGTATGTCTCCCATGCAATGAAATGTGGCTCGCAGAATGCTTTACCATAATTAGTATCAATTTATCGAGCTGATCTAGTAGAACAGTGGTGGCCAACCCAAATGACCTCACGGGCCACTTCCGAAGAACTTTACAATGCCACGGACCACATATAATATATATATATATATATATATATATATATATATATATATATATATATATATATATATATATATATATATATATTATATTAGGTTTGGATCCATTACATACATTTGTTGGAGTGAAAATTTAAAACAGTCTGATACAGTATTATTGTTTTCATTATTTTTCATGTATACAAACATAGATAATATAATAATAATAATAATGCAATGATGAAATAATGTTTAATTTATTTAATTAGTGAGATATCTGTTTCTCAACTCCTTCGCTTAGTTTTTTAAAGTCTATCTCAATACATGTATATTTGCGTATCGTAACTGATGTAGATTTTCCTGCGTTAAGTTTGAGCACGATATATATAATCGATAAATTTCAATTTAGAAAAAAAAAGTTTCGCAGTAACAGAAGCAATATACTAAAATAATAACAAATATGGGATTTATTCTTAACACAAAAAAATCTTTAAACAAAAACATATTGAGAAAATAGTCTAACTTTCGTAAAGTTGTACAAAATCTCTGTGGATGCAAATCTATTCAAAGCGGTCCACATGCAGACCCCGGGTCGCGAGGTGCATATCAAATGCATGGTCTATAAAACTCAAGTTTGGTGAGAATGCTGACCATCCATATGGATGATATCCTCAGTTTGAAGGCATCCTTTTACGATGATTGTTGGGTGAGCGGGACATTTTCATCCATTAACACAAATTGTACACTCATAGCGTTTCTAAATAAACGTACGTGTTGTTTCAAATTGGTTTCCCCATAAATTCCGTGGTTATGGTTCCGATATCAACATCCAGGTTTCTTCTGGAGCCAGTACATAATCCAAACTAGTAATCCTGTACCGCACTAACAGTTCGGTTGATTGATATAGTGTTGGTGGTAGCAGGTGCGTTGCGATCTCGATATGAAAGTATGACGAGAATAAAACTGAAAGCTAAATCTGAACTCGTCGGAAAGGCTCACACAAGCCACTGAGACGGTATCCAAATTTCATGATCTTTATTTCAAGCTAACCGATGGCGACAGTGAGTTGCTGTGAGCGAAACACATCTAACAGGTCTGATATGAAATAAACCATTATGTCCCAAACTTCTGCGCATTGTTTGCATGAAACTGTCGTACCCATTTACTTCTTTTGGTATTTACTGCCAAATACCAGTCTTCAATCGGCATTTTAACACGGGAGAACCTGTATTGTAGCGTCTATTGACATTTTCATTATCTTGGAAAGGTTGCAAGCCCTACAGATGACAGTTTGGGCATTTCCGAATTCCTTGAAGTACACTCATACTCCAGGCGCCCGACAATTCTTCCACGTATATCATCCTCTACATGCGTGATCTAAGTCATAACTGTTCTCTTTTGGCATTGATTGACTTACAGAAAACTTGTGAACAATTTTACTTCATGCCACCATTTCTTGTATAACCCTCTCTTGCACTCTCCTCATTGTTACATGCTATCCGTGTCATCTAGTGGCTTTTCGTAACTTTTTATTAATTTGGAATAGATGTCTGTCACAATTTTGCAGAGGAAAATTTTGTTGAAGTCCGTGTGATTCTGACGTATCCCTAGTTATTGAACGTGCTTTTATTTTAGATGCGACTCATTTCTAGGTCACTAAATCATTCACTGGATTTATGTGAGCAGTTTATTCATCAAACTAACTCGAGAATATATTTCACCCGGTGACAAAAATGTCTAGTAAAAAATCATAATTTTTTGCGTACACGAACTTCTTCTATCGCTCGAGTAACTGAACGTAACCCGGAAATAAGCCATCTCGCATGAATTGTTGAAAAAATTTTTCAATCAATTAATTGTGTATGTACTTGCCATGGAAAGCACGGAGAACTAAATTATATGTGTTTAAATTGAGAAAGTAAATAGGTAAAAAATTTCTTAAAATATAGGAAATTAAGTATAATAATATTATTTTAACCACATTTTTTTAGAATTGAAGTTGATTGCCTCGCGGAACTATTTAAAAGCTCCTTTCTATTTTACATTAATAAAAAATATTATAATAAACTCTATTCGCTAATAATATGTGCAGTATTTTTTAAATTTTTTTTTAAAAAAAATAAAGTAATCAATTATTTGAAATCAAAGATTAAAAAGTAATAATTTTTTTAGTTTACGTTAAAATAGTTTGGCTTAAAATAATATTATCATTTAAGTATTTAAAAAATTTCCCTTTCGAGCTCTGATATTTTCAGAGTTAGTTTCTCTTACAATTACAAGTTAGGAAACCCTTAAATTTAAAAAGTCCTCGTGTTCAGTAAATTGAATTTGTATAATATTTTACTTAGAAAAATTATTTAAACTCTAAAGTATTATACCAAAATGGTGTCATAATTATTTCAAAATACAATTTGTATCTATATATATATATATATATATATATTCCTTTATAAAAAGCTATGCATTCTTCAGGTAGATGTTTCGAAGGGAAATAAATTTTTAAATTTACAGTTTTGAAGTTATTAATACCTTCGGATTAATTCTTTAACAGAATTATAAATTTTTATAGCAAAAATGAAAATTAAATAGGAAGGTTATTTTAATTTCGAACAATTAAGAGGTGCCTTTTTAAAATTATTTTCTAGCCTAGAAGCCTTTTATCTCAGATTTTACAAGCGTTAATTAGAAAGTAAAGTTTTTTCCATGTACATATGTCTCCCCCTTTAATGAAAGTACACAATGAGATGATTGTACTTAGAACTTTAAAAAGTGAATAAATAAATGTCACAGAATTAAAAAAACAGTAACACAGCGCTCTCCGATGTTTTTTATTGTTACCAAAACCTCCTCTCTTTTCAAGTCTTAAGAATTGTTTTCTACAAAGTTACTTATTATTTGGTTTTAAATTCCGATTCCATTTTAATGTTGAAAAATGTATAAAAAAATAATGTGTGGATACATTATTTTAAAAATTTCATAGCATTCCTTTTGAAACTGTATAATATGTGATCATTTCAATATGCTTAATATTTGAATAGCAAAATATTATTTTCGTGAGTACTAGATTTTTAAAAATAATAAAAAAACAAAATTCGTGTTTCAGGTGTTTTCTGTTTAGAAGCTTGAAAATTGCTTTTGAACTTCAAAGAATATGGCAAGAAATAAAAAGGGAAATACATCAAAATGGCATTTTGATTATTTATTGCTGCTTAGATTTAGTTAAATAAAATTAACAGTGAGTGCTTAATACATCAAATTTTCACAAACACTTCTTTAATTCATGCAAAAAAAATAGTGAAATGTTCTTCTTCTTAAAAAATAATTTTCCTAAAACTCGAACTTTTTGAGTGTAGTTCGCTTCACATTACTAGTTCTTCATTAATTATAAAAAGAAAAAGATATTGAGTATAATAGCAATATTTTTTGACAATGATTAATCGTCGTAAATTTTTCAATAAAGCCCCTAATGTATATGCATAAAATTATTTCTGAAGTAGCACGAAAAAAACATTAAATCAATTATAATCTTTTTTCTTCTTTTTCTAAATGAGCGGTTTGATAAATACAAGTTTCTGACTCTTTTATCATCTTTCAAGTTGCTGAAAAAATGCTTTATCCAAATCTTCAACGTAAATGAATGATATGTTGGTCTAATATTAATGAAAGAATTTAATTGATAATTAGAGGTTTTTAAAAAAGACTGAACATATCGGAAGGAATTGCTGAGATTTTATTTATTTATTCATTTAAAGGATGAGTTGGGCTTTTTGTGTACTAATGAAACTTTTCAGACACACAGTTACTTAAATGAAACCTTACAAAAAATTCTTCTCCAAAAAAAGTAGATGATCCCTTTGAGAAAAATAAATTACGTTTTCTACAAAAACAATACTTTCTCATCACTTTCCATTCCTCTAATAGATCCTCTAATATTTGGGTCTTCAACCTTTTACGCTCGAGAGCCAAATTAATAAATTTAGAAAGATCCGTGAACCACATGAATACATTCAAAGTGATTCTAAGGTTATGCAACTATCAAAAAATACTTTAGTCAGAAAATTTATATATTTTTATTATTTTTTATTATTTTACAAAATTGCATCCAATTCTAAAGGAAGAGATGGTGTTCGCAGGTTTATATGCAGGGTGTATCTAAACTCTCTTGGGCAAAACTTTAACGGGGTGACAGTACACATCAAGACAAACAATATTAAATAAGATACTTAGGGTCCAAACTGTCTTCAGAAGGAGATAGGTGCCATTAATGTTTAGAGGGCGAAATTTCAAATGATTATAAAAAATCGAAAAAGGGGTCTAATTCTTTAGCAGTTTTCGCTAAAATTATTCTTTTTATCAGCATTTTCTAGAAAAACAAATTTTAAAGTTAAAGCTGAAAAAGGTCGATAGATGGTGCTTTAGATCTTGAAGTAATGAACACCATTTTTTCTTGTATCACATTAATTACTTCCAAAAGCTTAGAATTAAAATTAAATTTTGAGCCGAAAATCTGAATCATTGGGAGTGCTTAAGTAGCGTACATTTAACTGTGTTCAGGACGTGAAATTCCGTGACGTCCCAGTTAGAACACCAGCGTTCATCAAAGCATTCAAGGGAAGAATTCACCTTAATTATTGCCGAAAATAGATTCTTCTTAATTAATATTCGAAGAGATCACAGACTAACAGGATACCATAGAATATCTGAGCGCTTTTTTACAAAGGACATATATTTTGTTTCTTTTCCTCAATTCTTCTTTTGCTTACATTTTCCGCCATTTAAATGGATGTGACTCAGTTTCAATGATTACTTAAAATTAGATTTTAAAGGCTTCTTATTACCCTAGAGGTTAAAATGAGGTATTTTTAGAAAGGATAAAATCTATACAATTTGAAAAAGAAAAACCAACAAAATTGTCGTATTAATAATATTTTAGGTTCCCAACATCCCTTACAGTAAATGCAATGTTGTGGAGACACACTTATAGCGATCACAACCAAATTCTGTATACCGACCTGAAAATATTGGATGTTGAAGAATCTTTCAACCACCAGAATGATTATGTTTACACATTTAATTCCCAGGAACTTCCTTATATAGGAACTTCAGGCACTAGTAGTTAATACCAAAAGAAATTTTTTGTTGATAAAATCTTTAAAACTATGTTAGCAATCTAGACAAATATTTCAAAAATTATATCTAGAAGAAAAAAGAAGTAAAATTTATTAAAAACAATTTCTTTAAGGTATCCGACTACATTCGGAATCGTGATTTTAAAGCGCATAAATGGATAATTTTCATGATATTTAATGTCACTTAGATTAGAATGCATGTATAAAATGGTTTTAAGGAAATTTTGGCAAAACAAATGATTTAAATACAATATTTCGGCCAAAAATTAACTTAGAACAACCTTTATTCAAAATGTTCTCCTTTTGTGAAAAATGCATGTATTATAATAATATTTTGCCTGTATATAGCTCAGACCACTATACAGAGACATAACTATGATTTTTGAAAAATTCACAATTTCAGAGATACAACCCATTAAAATAATTATCGACGTTTTTTTTTCTTAAAACTTCTCCCCTCTGTTGTCATAAAACATGGATAAACCCCAGACTTCTATATTATATATTTCAAAAATTCCAGTTGATCATCTGTACAGAGGTGTGATCTATATATACCGGCAAAATATTATTATTATTATAGAAGCATTTTTCATAGAGGAGAATATTTTAAAAATGGGTCGTTCTATGTTCATTTTTTGTCAAAGTATTGTACTTAAATATTTTTTTTGTAAAACTATCCTTAAGCAATTTTATATACAGTTTCTAATCAAAGTGACACTAAATATCATAAATATTATCCAATTATACGCTTTTGCAAAATCACGGTTCCGAACGTAGTCGGATAACTTAAATTAAAAATGAAAATATATATTTAAAATCTGTACTAAGTCACATTCATTTTGCTTTGAAAATACTTTTTAATTTTAAAGCAAATTAAATATCTAAATAGAAGTTCTCTACTAAACGTTATTAAAAGTAAATCTCACGCAAACACGATGGAAATGTTGCGATTTTTTAGTTACAAACGATAATTAACTGTTTAAATATGAAATTTTGATGACAATCTTCAATGTCTTGTTTGCGTTTCCGAATATTTATTTTTCTTATAAGAGAGAGAGTCCAAGTTTTATTTAAATAAAATTTATTTTCGTCTTCTTAATATTATTTGAGATATTAAATATAGTTTTAAACCTTATTTTATATGGAGTTTTAAGTCCTTTTTTCAAAGTATCATTAAACATTAACTTTTTATTATAACGATACGATAAAAAAATTCAGCATTTCTAGGAAATGAGCGATTTCCAGGTTTTCAAGTACCGATGGTAATAACCATAACATAATGCACACATATACGTGGAAAAAATTAAGAAATTATTTTTTTAATTTTAAGAAATTAAAATGAATTTTTTGGTATTTGAAAACTATATGAAATTACTTTTACGGGTTATTACAAATCATTAGCAATATAAAATCGAGATAAGAAACAATGTTTCTCAAAATGTGAGCCACGATTCCCTAGAAAGGCTTGATAACTCTACAAGAGGGCAAGAGTATATTGAAAATAACAGATTATTTTTAATAATTTTTTTTAATTTACTGAAAGAAAGTAAAAAAAATACATTCTGATATAATAAAAAAATATAATGCACATTTACAATAATATAATATATTTATGAATGCATCAGCACGACACTATTTGTTTCATAATTAATTTAACAGTACAAGTTAAGAACAAGTTTAATAATTACCAGTAACCTAATGGGCATGTCATAAAATTGCATACAAAATTTAAAACTTATCTTGATATTTTGCACGGTTTATAATTAAAATCGAATTGTGTAGCCTTGCGTCAAAGCATATTATTATTGAATTCAATACATTGTTATTGTAAAGGAGGGACGTGATAAAAATCTTAATTGAAAATTGGGTCACAAGTACAAAATGTTTGAGAAGCATTGAGATAAAAATGATGTTTCCTTTCTGAAAATTCAAAGAATTACTGTTTCCAAAAAGCTACATAGCAGAGGTACACTAGAAAAAATACTTGCTCTCATTTGTTTTATTTCTGCGCATAAAAGAACCTCATTAGTATGGAATAGTAACATTTATTTTGAACCAGAGATCTGGGATATTTATACACCAAAATATCTAGATTCTACTTAAGAGATGGTTGTTAAGTGCCTCCATCTGAAAGTGTTCAGACATATGTTACATGTTCTCCAACATCCTAAAAAGAAACAGTTAATTGTTTAGGAATCACAGACCTTTATGTCATTGAAAGAGGCTTTAAGATAGCTATGAAATAGATAAAGAGAGATGTATTACCATATTTAACTTTTCGTGGTTACAGTTAGCTTGGATTTTATTTTTTATGGATGACATTCTCATACAGCTAGCTTGTCCAACAAACTGAGAATACTTTTCGTGGATACAATTAGTTTGGATTTCGTTTTTAAGGATGGCATTCCCATACAGCTAGCTTGTTCAACAAAATGAGAATACTCGCCCGATGAATCAACTAACCAAATCTCCAACCCTTAAACAATAAAACCTATTTGGAATATTTTTGAGTGTATATTTGGTGTAGGTACTCATCTTCTCTTCCTAGTGAGTCACTCTTTATTGATATCGCACTTAAAGCAACATGAGGGATATTTACGAAGAACCTTGTAATATTCAACCTCGTTTGGCCTGCGAGGATGACACCCGAGCTGACATACGACGTCCATGTCAGGACATTGAACACGCTATAGATTTTACAAGCATCACATTTTCTACACGACAGGTCTTCAATTTCAAACCTCAATTCCGTATCTCATCAACGTCGGCCAAGAGTCCAAAAACACGACCGCTAAGCTGCCACGGCTCCCTTCCTTCTTAGAACATTCATAGATTAGAAAAATTTGTAATTGGAACAATGGGATTGATTATTGTTTGCTTTTCCATATATTGTTCAAGGAACTTTGAATAATATACAGGAGGGGCCGGCAACCCATGGAACGGGTTCCACATGTGCATGCGGACCAATTCTCAGTGGCACTCTACGAATTAACGAGATCGAGTTAAATATCTTTGTCTCTCCTCTCTACGCCTCAAGCATAAAGACTATTTCTTACTTTCAGTTCTAAATCATAAAAAGATCCTGTTTAGTTGCTTCACTGCGAGTATTTGGGACTTCTTGCAACGTGAAGTTTTAGGCCCTTTAGCGGGATCTTACAAAGTTTAGTAAACCATAACATGATATATCTTGGCCCCACCCCAAACCCACTCCCCCTCACAATGCTGGGTTAGCGGGAGACTATGTTACACCTGCTGAATCTGTTTGTATGATTTATGTAAAAGCAAACATCCTGTGATTAAATGTGATTCATAACGCTGTGATGGCTCTATCTCTTCCATTAATAAAGTCTTCTTGGGAAGTATTTGATAACTCAAATATTGACGCTGAAGTAGACAGTGAACTGTATTTGTATATTGGTTAGGTACACCTTAACCAGGACCGTGGGTAGCCTAATGGTTAGAGCATCGGACTCCAGACCGTAAGACCTGGGTTCGATGCCGATGTCACCAAATACCCACCGAGTAAACACGGAGAACGTGCTCGTTAAATCAGTGGGTCCGAAAGTCTTGTGGGCTGAATCACGAGTACAGGAACTGTAGAAAATTTCCTTCCCCTTCAGTTCTATGCCTGAAATTATGGAGGGGGAGATAGGTGGTTTCGCCATCTATTGTCCCTTCAGGGAATTTCTCCGAGCTAATTTTTACTGTCATCTGTATGGTAAGGCAAACGACAAGAGTTCTTCTATCCCCTTGCCACAATAAATTTCGTGGGCCTCGATCGGACTACGTCAGACAGGTGGCATTAGAAACAACAAAAACACCTTAGCTGTAAAGTTGCCGACCCCTGAGACACAGTATTCCCTTGTCTAAACACATAGCAAAGCAGAGTATTGGAAGTAATTCATGTTTGACTAATGCATAGTGAAACCTCGAATTACACGTTCGCATTAAAATACCAAACGCTACTAAGAAATGTAACAAAAAATATTTCAAAAGTAAAAATATGTTCCTTCAAATTACAAATAAACAAGTAATATATATATATATATATATATATATATATATATATATATATATATATATATATCTTTATATAAAAATCTTCTGTGAGTGTATGTTACTAAATTGCTCCTAAACGTCTGGACCGATTTCGATGAAATTTTTTTGTGTGGGTTCAAGTAAATTCGAGAATGGTTTAGATCCACAATTCAGTTTGATATCGCAATTAGTTAAAAATATATTAATTAAAAACATTCAAATAATGCAACTCAAAATTCACCTGCATTGTTGTAACAACGCTATTGTTATAAACAAGTAATATAAAAAAAATTAAATCAATTCCTATTTAGATCAACCAAGAAAAAAAAATTTTAGCTACTTTTTATTAAATAAATGCAATTAATATAAATATGTATATACATATGACAGAATCACAATATTAAGTGGTAATTAATTTTCATTAATTATCATTAAGGTATCCTATTGTCATCCAAAACAATCGTGTATATAAAATTTCCTTTCAATTGAATGGTTTAACGCGTGAGAAAAAACCTTTTCAAATTTTGACATAAGTCACCAAAAGGGTCACTAAGTCGCCAACGTAGCTGTATTTGTAATATTTTTAATAATTAGTTTTAATCAGTTAATTTTTATTAAATATAATTAAAAATTATTGTATTGTCATCCAAAATAATCATGTACATTACATTTCAGCTCAATTGAGTGCTTTAAAATGTATTTTATTAACGATTGAAAATTCCACCAAGATAAATAAATAATAAACAAACAAATAAAATATGTATAGATATCGTGAGCTAATAGTAGGAATTGAAAAAGACTAAGTTGGCGTTGAAAATTGATTTTCAGCCAAACTGGCCAAACTCGGTCTTTGTTGTTACGAAAATGCAAACAATTCACGCTTTTTAGCGTTTTTAATTAATATCTTTTCAAATAATATTTATATATTTAATTCTTCTGTGTGTGTATGTATGTAACTGAACTCCTCCTAAACGGCTGGACCGATTTTGATGGAAGTTTTTGTCTGGTGTGGACTCGAGAATAGTTTAGATTTCTAATTCGGTTTAGAAATGTTTATTTAATTAATTTTTTAATTTAAATTGTTGATTTTGGAATATTTTACATTGGATCCGGCAGACTGCGCTACGATCGCAGTATCGAATATTCGAAAATCTTTTATTACAATTCAAGTTGGTCCCGACAGTTGCTGCCGAAATCATTTCAGGAAAATAATTTGTCACTTCGTTTTATTATTTTGTAGAAATAAATCGTGTGTTAATTAAATTATTATATTCAGATGTAACTAGTGTTTGAAGAGATTTGAAGTGTGCATAAAAAACTATACATTCTCCAAATTTAGTATGAAATTGAAGTGAGTATTTTACATAATTTTCTATTAAATTTACACGTGCGTTGACAACAATTATCCTATCCTACAAATCTATTTGTGTAGTTAATTGATTGCACACATTATTAAACTTGTTTTTATTTTAAATTATTTCTTATCGGAAATATTTTGTGTTTTTCACTTCTAAGCAACCCAGAAGTATAAAATTCTCAGAATTTAACGGGAATGCCACCACATAGTTTGCGATTGCAGATTGGCTCGTCCATAATTTTGCTTCGAAATTTGAACGCACCGAAATTGTGTAATGGCACGTAATTAGTCATAAAAAAATCATGGGCAACATTCTTGAAGCCACTATTTTAATTCGAAATTTTCAATGTGAAGTTGTACTTTTACCAATGATTCCTTCAGATTCACCTATACCATATAAACGTTTAGAATTTCCAATTCTCTTGGCATTTGCTATGACAATTAATAAGTCACAAGGTCAAACATTGAAGAAAATTCGTGGCTTAAATTTAGAAAATCCTTGCTTTTATCAAGGCCAATTATATGTTGCGTGTTCTAGAGTTGTGGAAAACCATCGAATTTATTTGTTTATATCCCTCAAGGATTAACCAAAAATATTGTACATCTAATGGCATTAGAATAAATTAAGTTTATGTACAATTTAATAAATATACCTGTTATAAAATAGTTTGAGTCTCTCAAATTTTTCACCTTTAATTAAAACAAGTTTAAGTTTTTATTCACACAGCCTTTACATTTAACTTCGCTCATAGTATACACATACTCACACGCTATCGATTGATTGAATTGTGATAACCGTACATGTAATGACGTTAGAAATTGTAATAACTTTTTAATACAAATTTTACTCAAAACGGTCCAGATTGTTAAAGCTTATTCATAAAAATTTGGAATTTTTGAATTTAAGATGTGTGATCAGGACAACGTCAGTCGGGTCCTCTAGTATATATATATATATAATGCAGTCCATTCTTACAAATGTAAACAAAGAAATTGTTTTTTCATTTATTAAATTTAATTAATGAATTAATATTTGAAAAAACTGTATTAACATCAAGTGTCATCCATTACAAGTTTAAAAATATGTATTTAAAGACAATTAAAAATTCGTTAGAAAAATGTACTGGTGCCATCTGTTGCAGGTAGTTCTTACTAAGCCAGAAATAACGCAGTTTAAATCGAAAATTAAAATATAAAATATAATTAATGAACTAATATTTGAAGAAAACTATTAACATCCAGTGTCAGATATATATATATATATATATATATATATATATATATATATATATATATATATATATATATAGATATATATGTATATATATATGTATATATATACATATATATGTATATATATATATGTATATACATATATATATATATACATATATATATGTATATATATATATGCATATATACATATATATATATATATATATATATATATATATGACTATTACATTTTTAAATATATTGATGATTTAATTATATTTCGTAAAAATGATAATTTCAATCCCAAAAACTATTTTTATCCCGATTACTTAAACTTAGTTAAAATTAATAAAAATCCAATTAAAACTCATTGCTTAGATGTAACATTGTATATTAAGGATTTTATATTACATAGTAATATTTATGATAAAAGAGATGCCTTTAATTTTAATATCATCAAAGTGCCTTACTGGAATTCTAATTTATCTATATATAGAATTATTATTTTTAACTATATTTATCGTAATAATGTAATACACTGCTGGACAATTGGAATAACACTAGGATAACACTAATTGGAAGGATAACACTATCATCCATAGCAACCACAAAATGAAAGGAAGCAAAATGTGGAAAATTAGAATAAGTGCGGAATATTAGTAAGAAGAAGTATGAGTATGCAATTTTTTTTTCCACGTCTGTTCATCACGTGATAGCGTTCATAAGAGGTTTAAAGGTTTTGACGCGTGTGGACAGTTGTTGTTTCAAGTCAAAGTTTTACAGGAAAGATTTAATAGACCAACTTAAAGTTTTTGGCATGTCTTCCCGACATCACATAGATGATTTTATGCGTGGCCGAATTATTGGAAAGATCGAAGAAGGGCGGCAAAAAATAACAGATGTTGCCAGGGAGTTCAACATCGCTCACAGCGTTGTTTCACGGCTGTGGGAGTCATTTAAAACTACTGCAATGTGTAGTAGACGGCACGGGGGAGGTCGTGTTAGAAGTACGACGCCTGCAGAAGACAGATATATCGTCCTATCAGAAAAAAGGAACAGGCGCACCACAGCTCAGCAGGTGGCAAATCAGTTTCTTGCTGCCTCAGGAAAGCAGATCTCCCGAAAAACTGTTGCCAGACGTTTGAGGGGAGGAGGACTATACGCACGCAGACCTGTTGTGTGTCCCATTGACCAGACAGCGCCCTACTGCCCGTTTGCAATGGTGTCGTGAGCATCACAATTGGACTGAACAGAACTGGGCATGCGTACTATTCTCAGATGAGAGTAGGTTCAGTCTGTCATCGGATTGTAGACGCCAACTGATCTGGCGCGAGAGTGGTACTGCTTATCGACCAGAAAATATGCAGGGAAAGGACCGATATCCGACATGCAGTATTATGGTGTGGGCCGGCATCATGATCAATGGCCGCACGCGCCTACATGTGGTTGTAAATGAGACTATGACGGGCCAACGATACATTGATGAAGTTCTACTTCCTCGTGTTCGTCTTTTCCGTGGTGCTGTCGGTGATAAATTTGTTTTTATGGACGACAACGCAACATGTCATCGAACACTCGCTGTTCAGGATTGTCTAGACAGCTAGGGTATTCAACGTCTCGTATGGCCAGCGTGTTCTCTAGATCTAAACCCCATTGTAAATGTGTGGGATGCTTTCAGGAGGCAAGTTTCTGGTCGAAACTATCCTCTGACAAACAAGAACACCCTCATCCGTGCACTCACAGAGGAATGGGATAAATTGCCTCAACAGCTGCTGGATAATGTTGTGCAAAGTATGGTACGACGTGTGGAATGTTGCATCACACTCCACGGTGGACATATCCCGTACTGATACCTTTCTTTAAGGTGCCTGCTGACTTTTAGATGCATTGTTCCATTTCTCCGTACGCAGATCAAATGAACATTTTTTTTTTCTTTCAGATGTTTCACAGCTTTTGTACTTTCCAGAACAATAAATATTCTTTATTCTAATGTCTGAACAGTGTGGCAACTATATTTTATCCTACTAGGCCTCATGTCTCGCTTAATTATGCTACATAGCAATTTGTGATCCGTCCTTAGCAATTGACCAGCAGTGTAGTTAGCGATAAATCTAATATTTATTCAAATCTTAATAACTTTGTTAGGCAGTATATTGAACATGGATATTCAGCTAACTTCCTTCACAATTATATTTCTAATAGTTATCAGTGATATAAAATTTGTATTAATAACTATTATTTACATTATGTTTTAATACGAGAATATTTTAAAGTAATAATACAATTATTCAATAGATGGCATCACATGTTTAATAAATGAATAATATTAATTTAAATATATATATTTCTTGGATTCATTTATTTTCCACAAATATTTATATCAATAAATATTTAAGATTTTTAAACGTACATATATATATAACTTTATTTTATTCTATCATAACTTTAACGTTATGCGGTACTGTTATGCCTCCCTTGTATTTGGTGGGAAATATGACCAGTTGATACACACTCACGAAGTAAGTCTTACTATCTACCTTTTGCATCGACTTTAAATGTATACTGTAAGTACTATTAGGATCTAATTTTATCGTTATATTTTATTAGTATAGTGATTTTATTTATAATATTTAAATTTATCCTCATATTATTCTTTCCTTTCCATATTGCACTTAGTATAGACAAACTACATTTAAGAGTTGGCTAGCCCTAAAACTTGTTTAAACCTGCAATCTTGGTTCTTAAGTCCAGGAGTTTGTTATTGTACAGCTTTGCCTAATATTTCTTATCTAGAATAGTTATACTTAGGTTCTATATATGTGTATATGTGTATATGATTATATATATATATATATATATATATATATATATATATATGTATATATATTATGGATTATATATATATATATATATATATATATATATATACATGTAGGGAGAGTGTGGACTAATAGTAATAATTAAAGAAGAAATATAATTGAGAAAAGAATTATTACCTATTCGAGTGTTAAATTAAAACCGAAAGTTGTAAAAAATGATTCAAAGGGTATTTTTACTGACGACAGAAATGTAAAAGGAAAAATAATTTTTGAATTAGTGATATTTCTCTACATTTTCCACAAAAGAAACTTTTTTTCCAAAAAAAAGAAAGGAAACACTACTTGAAAGTAGGAAAAACGAATACTAATAAACTATTCATGTTTTTGAATAAATAATGTCATTTATGTCAACATCATATTGTATTTTGAAGCTTCTGTTTATTTTTTGCATGCATATATTAACTCTTGATGACTGTACTGTAATTTGAATAAAGAACTATTTAAGGGTGATGTTTTTCAAATTTTGATTATATTTTGAGATAAGAGTGGAAGAGAGAGAGAGAGAGAATAATAGCAAGTAACTGAGTAAAATTTTAGACTGTAGAAGAAAGGATAAAAATCCTTTCAAAAAAGCGCTATTTGAAACTTTATACGAAATATAATTTTGAAATCTCGCATTTGAATTAGTCTCACGAGCTTTCACGTTCATTTTACTATATATTTTCAAATTTAAATGATCCAAATAGTTCCACAAATTATTTTAATTTACATTTTGAATAATATTCATTTATTTTAAGAGTGCATCGAATATATATCTTATTTCTTATTCACATTTTTTTATTTATTTGTTACATCAAACAAAAGTATGGTTTCATTAATAAAATTCTCTTATTTTTTCTAAGGGGCACATTTTTTTTTAAATTTCTATATTTTTGGATTATAGATGTTTATGTTATAAATGCCATGTGAAATCTTCAGATTTTAATTTTATAATTTTAAAAATCATTTCTCTCAGGCGAGATGTTAAAGTACTGCATACAGTTTTTATTATAGCTCTCTAATTACTAAATCTATCAAATAGTATTAATGGGAAGTGCTAACTGAAGTCACTAACTGTTTTAAAAAATACTTCATGCAAAAAAGTGAAAAATCCACTTTATTTTGTATAATATTTTTTTTTCGTTTGAAAGCTTCGACTTTAAGGGTAAAAATTAAGTAGAATATTGTCATAAAGATACATCTGAGAGATAATTGTAAAAGTTGTCTAAAAAATTCTAGCCACAAACTTAAATTCAGTTTTGAATTTAGTAAATGATTGGATAATAATGTACATTAAAAATATCTATAGAATAAAATATTTCTGGAAACTTATTGTCAATTATTGGAATTCATGTATCTAAAAAGTCCCATTATTCACTTTTAAAAAATTTTATAGAAGTTGTTTTTTACACTTTATGAAAAGTATAAATTACTTGTTTATAATTGTATACGATGAAAGAATTTTCTATTTTTTCCTCAATATTCTGTTTACTATTTTAACATCATAATTTATTTCTAAAATTCTCATATGTTGCTTAGGTGTATGGTTTAAAGGATAACAATCATTACTTGACGAGAGAACACTAATGTTTAATGGACGAAAAACTTTACACCAGTGCTTCTCAAACTTTCAATACTCGCGACCTAATATACAATCATAATTTTCATCGCTCCAACATCTATACAATAACAATGTGTTGAATTCGATAATACGAAACTTTGACGCTAAATCTATAACATGAGTTTAACGTCTTAAGTACCGCCGGCATATATAAACGTTGCGCTCAGCCAATGCGTAAATTGCGCTGGGCGTATTTATACGTCTTTCCGAAGTACAATCTTTTTCGTTCACTGCCATCTATAAAATTATTCTGCAGGCTTTGAAGTGCAATAAAATGAATTTCACAGTGCTTGCGAAGGATTTACTTATTTCAGGCGATTTTCCTATTTATTCCTTCTGTCTCCTTATCCCCAATACAGTACACACTTTTGCAAACATGCACAACGGTAGCATTGGGGTGCGAATCACGTAACTTTTAATCGGTAGTTAAGGAATTAATTATAAACTGTTCAAATTATCAAGATAAGTGTTAGTGTTCGCATATAATTTTATATATGAAAAGCCCGTGGAGTCACTGGTAATTATTTAACTCATTCTTAACTTAGTATAGTTAAATTAATAATCAAAAACATTGTGCAGTACTGATACATTTATACGTTTATTACATCGGTGTAATTTTTTTTTTAATTTTTTATTAAGTCAGAATGTATTTTGCTTATTTACTTTCAGTAAATTAATAATTTTCTAAAATTATCTTTTGTTTTCAACTTTTCAATATGCTCACGCCCCCCTATTGGGGTTCGCCCCACAGTTTGAGGAACGCTGCTTTACACAGTTAAACATAAAAATCTGGGCGTAAGTTGTTTGTCTCACAAATACCGTAAATCCGGGCGTATAACGCGCACAGGTGAATAACACGTACCTATACTTTTAAGCTGAATTTTTTTAATTTTAAATTACATTCGCCGGATAACACATACCCTGTTTTTTTCGAAGCAACATGCAATATACGTTAACAATGCTATTGTTTTAAAGCCATTTATTCGAGGTATTACCCCAGGATTTTGAAAAAATATTATATTTCTAGAAAAACAGCCCTTTAAGCTCATGAGGTATGACAATTATTTTAAATAAACAGTATCCCGATCTTTGCAGAGAGAGAAGTCTAAGTTTTTTTTATACACAACTTTTTTTTTATATTTTTAAAGTTGTCATTTTTATACCCGGTAATAACGCGCACTCTTTGTGTTAAATGTGAGCGTTATACACCGTATTTTACGGTAAGTCTAAATACAATGCGCATTTGCTAAGTTCTTATTGAGAGAGAAACAATACGACCTAGCTCGTGTGCCTTCCGTTAGCACCATTTCCTTACATTCTAGCAGCGACAGCTCATTCTTCGGCTTCCCTCTCGCGAATCCGTTCATTTTACTCCTTCCTCGTCTATACATCTCCATCACTCCACATCTATATATCCTATCTAAGAAAATTTAGCTAGAGTTCTAAAATTGTAGAGTCGTTGCATTTGAATGCAAATTAAGTGCTTCGATTATATTATTCTGATAATATCTTAAGATTTACAAGAAATCCTGCTTAAACACATAAAAGACATATACGGATTGATTCAAATATAACGTGACCAATTTCAGAGCATCCTAAATATTTATTGAATTAAGTTATTTAAATGGAACTTTTTCAATGTGATTTCCTGTAGCATTGTACACTTTACGTAAACCTTTAAGCTAAGCCAAAAGAGCTTTTTCGACCATTTTTAATGGTATTTTTCCAACTTTCTCTTTGATTGCTTTTTCAAACCCTTTGAAGTGCTCTTGCTTTCTATCTATTTAATTATTATTTTAAGTATATCCATATTTAATAATCTTTAGGAGCACAGTCAGGGTGTCATGGTAACCGTTTCTCAGAAGGATGAAAATTTATTATTTTTTTTATCTTTCAGTCATTACACCGTTGATTTTACTATACGATTCGGTGCAGAATCTTTGTGAAAAACAATGTTTCCTTGAGGGTATAGACGTTTACTGTCTTTGATAGTGTGCTTCAAAACTTAATTCCCATAGTATTTAGCATCAATTTTAGCATTTGGTTCTACTAAAAATGTTTTTGCTAAGCCTTGAGAAAACATTATTATCCGTACCATAGCACCTAACGGCCAACTTGCATTTTGCAAAATAGCTTCGTCTTTGTGACGCTTTTCGGTTGAAATGTATTGTATCTTATTTTTACCAGGTGCGGATGACTAATGAAACACTGTTTCATCAGCAGTTATCCATGTCTTGTATCTACCTTTGAATATCATTAAATATAGAGTGCAAGTACGTTTTCTTAAGTCGTTGACACACTGGTTTATTCCCTTTTTACAGCCAATTTCCTTTATCTGATCACAAATTATTGATTGTGATACCAGTAGTTTATTTGCTTAAGTTCTTTGAACTAGATGATTTTCTATAATCAGTGTAAATGTGTATTTTACTTTTTATTATGTTAGAATGTATTTTGTGTTTTACTTCCTTTCAGTAAATTAATAGTTTTTTATTCTTTTGTTTTATACTTTTATATATACTCGCGCCCCCTTGTAGGGTTATTACGCCCCCCAAAGGGGGAGTACCCCACACTTTGAGAAACACTGGATTAACATTCTAAAGAACGAAAAATATGCCCACAATTTTCTTTTACACTCTTTTCGTGTAGGATTACCTTAGGTCTTAAAGATGAATCTTTGAATTACCTATATATAGAAAATGATCGAATGTACTTGCTACATAGAAAAATAAAAAAAGAAACCATATGCTCACACAAGTAAACTCAGGATGATTACTTTTTGCCAATATTGTATGAATTAAAGAAGGTTTTCTTTATAGATCCAGTTTGTTCCTATAATCCTTTGATGCGTTCTAAGATATAAAAAAAAATTATTAATATTGAAAAGCATTCCTGTAGTTGGAAGAATAAATTATAGTTAATCAAACTTTAGCAGCACTTAATTTTGGATGTTTAAAATTGTGAAGAAATAACCACAACACCAAAAATATCTATTTTTGTAAACGTAAAAAGAAAATATTTTTATATGCTTGAAAACGAAGTCATAGCAATTTGTTACAACATAATTGATTTTTGAATTTGTTCAGAGCAAAAAAAAAAATAAATACATAAAATCGTAAAAAAATTACCAATTTTATCTTAACACAAACGTAGAGAAAAATTATATTTCGTACTAACACAATCATCAGTTCTTCAATCTTCACGAAATCCAATTTTAATCTATAATTTCACATTCATCTAAAGCTAATTGTCCCTCGTACATCAAAAAACCATATTTTTATTTATATATGTATATATATATATAGAGAGAGAGAGAGAGACAGAGAGAGAGAGAGAGAAATTCTTTGGTAGAGAATTTCGACTATATATATATGTATATGTATATATATATATATATATATATATATATATATATATATATATATATATATATATATATATATATATATATATATATATATATATATATATAATGATGTTCCTTTACATATCACGTATAAATTTCTGTTTTATCCCTTTCGCGGGCAGTGGCTAATAGGTCTAGCAACATTTTAAAAAAAATTTTGCAAGTGGGTGATGGATATTTAGTCTATCCACATGCGTTAATTGAAGCTAAAACGCATAAAAATCAATACAGATAGCAGGACGATACTCTTTTAGCATTTCATGTCTGGTCATGGATATTTAAAATCAGTTTTTCTCGGTGTAAATCTACAAATTGTATTTTGAGTACTATAAATAAAATTTATGATGCTTGAAAAAAATTTTTGAAGTGTCTTAAGTGTACTTTTCTCTCATCTGAATGAATTAAGTAAATGTGCAATTAAAAAAAGGTTTTTATTTAGGTTTTTGAAAAGGTTTTTTATGTGGATAGAGGCTCTATCCACTGCCTAAATAGAACAGAAAAATGACCTAGAAATTTTCACTTTTCATCCACTAGAGACAAACCATTTAGAATCATGTGAAAATGTTGGAGGTCTGAAATATAAACAAACTTTCTTTACAATATGAGGTACAAGATTCTTTGGTTCGAAAATTTTTCATTACATCTTTTCTGCTCGGAGAAAAACGTTTGCATGTTATAGAGTTTCACAAAAAAAAGAGCTCATCAATTTTGTGAAATAACTAATTTAAATTCTCAAAAATAATACTTTTTTTCTAACTTTTAATACTAAAGTTAAATAAAATATAAAATGTGTAAATATATACCAATTTCAATTATATATATATATATATATATATATATATATATATATATATATATATATATATATATATATATATATATATATATATATATATATATATATAATTGAAATTGTATATATTATTTGGATATATATCATATTGGTATATATCATAACACTCATATCACAGTTTACATTTTTTCCACACACATCTTAAACATCTTACACATTTTTGACAACCAACCAAATTAGAGCCTAGCAAATTTACATTTTTGACAATCAACCAATTCAAATTTTACCATATTTTGATTGTCGTCATTCTATACTTGTCTTTGCTGGCTGGTTTAAAAGTCAGCTCAAAATATGTGTGTTTATGTTTTTCGAATTTTAACTTGGTGAATAATTGACTTTCATTAATGGCAAGATGCTTGTTTCTTCTTCGTAAAAGCTTTGTGAGTAAATAAATTTTGTTAAATTATTTTTTTGAAAGATACTTTTTACTTATGTAATTGTTCTAGTATTTTTCTACTTTTCTTACATAATTATTTTGTGATTTTTCTGCATTAAGAGTTTGGGAGAGTTTGTTACATAATAGTAGTGATTGGTTTTTTTGACCATGCTCTCTGAGTTATACTTTCTCTGAAGCTTTGTTTATTTTTCATTTGGTTTTCCTACCGAGTTGCAAAGGGGGAAGGTTGGCGCCTTTAAACTAGTTTAACCCCACTTATTCGGTCCTAAGTCCGAAATTGCTTTCTGACTCGCTAGGTTCTTCTTTTTTGTACTTCTTTTATTTCTCTATAATTTTGTTTTTCATGTTCAGCTTTCATATTTTTATTACGTAATTTCTTGTTATGTTCTTTATCTATTATTTCTTGTTTTTGATAAATATTACATATTTCTTTTATATATATATATATATATATATATAATATATATATATTATATATATATATTATATATATATATTATATATATATATATTATATATATATATATATATATATATATATATATATATATATATATATATATATATATATATATATATATGTAAGGATAATTAAATTAGATTAAAAATTAAATTCCCTATCTAGCACTTGATTCATCTTTCTCAGGTCTCATATTCAAGTATCAAACTAATCACCCATTTATTTCTTCCGAACATATGGTCTAGCCAATAAACATGTCTAATTCCAGATCGTTAGATTTAATAGTCAACATATGTCAGCATTAACTTGCAAGCAACCTCTTCAAAGCAGCGATATTTACCATAAGTTTTTCAAGTGTTATCCACTTGAAACCACCACCATGACGTGCTTTTTACTCCCTGCTCTTAGCGTCAGAACAGATGTACGAATGAATGAATAAAGGTCGTTTTTTCACTTCTCTAACTTTAATCTGATTCTGTCTTAAAAATCATGACAGAATTAAAGCCGGCAGGATTAACTTGCTAATGTAGTTTGAAAACTTTAACCTAAATCAGTTCTTGAAATTAAAAAAAAACGAGCGCAAAGTATGCCATTTATCGAGATAAATGCTGTGAATAACGATTACGGGACTCCATCAAACGATATTTCTCTCTTTGCTGAGGACGTCGGATTGCCGGAATAAAAAATGATACGGAAGAAAAAAAACGCGCTAATAACCCTCGGAAGAACATCGCTCTTAACATCGAGAAGAATGCAGTGTTTACCGCCGAACGATCTTCCACCTTTGCTAAAGAGACAAGCAAATTTGCCATGAAAGAACCAACTTTCGAATGGAGAGAAAAAGAAAAAGAAAAGAAGCGTGAATCCCTTATTCCCCATGATGAAAGACGTCACTCCCTTTCGCCAGAAAAATAAAAGAAAAAAAATCTTCTTCGCCGGAAAGTCTGCACGTTAATACTGTGAAATAGTGAAGTACCAACATTGAAAGAAAAAAAATCTTCTTCGCCGGAAAGTCTGCACGGTAATACTGTTTAATAGTGAAGTATCAACATCGAAAAAGAAATAAATAAAATTTTACTGGTGAAATAACATGGCAACAGCATCTGGATTACCGTTCACCAAGGGTTTCTGACGCTGCAAAGTGGAGGTCAGTTAAATTGTATATTTCCAATTTTAGTAACATTGAAGAACTGAGTTTTACTGAACAGAACTTTACGAAAAAGAATAATGTATGATATGATATGGTATTGAATTTTTATAATATAGTTGTGTTATAAATGAGATATTTTCTTTATATTTTAATTGAGAAAACAAAGTATATAGGTTTAGTGATACAAAATTTTGAGAAATTTTAATATACTTCTCATAATTTTATCTTAAGATGGAGAATGAGTTAGGAGTTATGATAGAAATTGGTGTTTTAAAGTTGAAAAATATAAATTAAGTTTTTAGAAAAATTATTAATGTACTAATACTAATGATATTTTGAAAAGAAGCACAATTAAAGTCACGTTGCATTCTCTTTTCTCCACTGAATTTAATTGTTTTGTTAATTATTTTATTCAGCAGTAATCTTATTGCATGTCATTAAATTTTTTTTTTCATTTTGAAATTGTGTGTTTTGATATACTGGCCATATATCAGGATTCACTATTTCTCGAAATTTTCCTTATCTAAAATTAAAATTAATTTATTAACTTGAAGCTTATTTTTGGACATTATACAGTGGATAAGCGAGAATACAATCATTATAAATTTGTATATGTCTCGAAACATTAAGAGGACAAAATTGTTTAGTTTGATATGTACACCTCTCATTGTTTCTTATCAGCATCCCTGAACATCTGTGAGTTGATGACGCAGATTTCTCAGAGAGATGTGTTCAAAATTAAGTAAGGTTGTACAGTTTTATTAGTGAATGTGTGATGCAAGAGAAACTCAAGAATTTTTGTCTATGAAACGTATTTTTAGAAGGTTACGGAAAGATTCAAAATATTGCATGCGATATTAAGTAACAATGAATATTGTGAAAAATTTTCAGAAATACTAAAAGTTATTATTGAAGTGAGTCCACTTTTCCGACTCAAAATAATAAAAAAGAGCTCTTATATTCTTATATTCTTATAACTTTTATATTTTATAACGCATATGAAATAAAACATTGTTTATTGTGTTGGATAGTGCATAGAAGTAGTGTATTATACACCTTTTCATATTATTAATAATTTCATTTTATTAGTGTCTATATTTTTTTATCTTTTTAAAAAATGTATTTCATGTATGCAAAATGTGTGTAACAATATAAGGTATTACTACGATGGCGCCAGAGTAGATTTTTATACAAAATTATTATTTTAACATTTGTATGATTTCATGTATTTTTATATTTACTATCTTATTGTTTGATATATTATTTTCCAACATAATTTTTTTTGAAAATATCTACCAGCTATAATACGAATCTATTATTATGAAGGAATAGTAGGAAACGCGAGCTCTTATTCTAGATGTCGAATAGATTTAAACAATCTAATCTTCAATTATATGTATGGAAATTCATTTTTATCAATTAATATGTTGGAAGTGTCCTTACTGTGTTTGTTGTTATAGTTTTTCGTTTATTGTATTGCATTTTGATTTTAGTATTCCTATTGCTTAAATATTTCTACTGTGTGTAATATGTCTTTCTAAATCATGTTATGTATTGTTTTGTGTTTGTTGAGGATTAAGTTTGTAAAGAGAGAAAATATCACGCCATGACTCCCTTTTAAATATGGGGGGCAAATGTAAGGATAATTAAATTAGATTAAAAATTAAATTCCCTATCTAGCACTTGATTCATCTTTCTCAGGTCACATATTCAAGTATCAAACTAATCACCATTTATTTCTTCCGAACATATGGTCTAGCCAATAAACATGTCTAATTACAGATCGTTAGATTTAATAGTCAACATATGTCAGCATTAACTTGCAAGCAACCTCTTCAAAGCAGCGATACTTACCATATGTTTTTCAAGTGATATCCACTTGAAACCACCACCATGGCGTGCTTTTTACTCCCTGCTCTTAGCGTCAGAACAGATGTACAAATGAATGAATAAAGGTCGTTTTTTCACTTTTCTAACTTTAATCTGATTCTGTCTTAAAAATCATTATATATATATATATATATATATATATATATATATATATATATATATATATATATATATATATATATATATATATATATATATATATATATATATATATATAGATAGATATATATATATATATAGATATATATATATATATATATATAGATAGATATAGATATATATATATATATATAGATATATATATATATATATATATATATATATTATATATATATGTGTGTGTGTGTATTCCAAGTATTCTATATATATATATATATATATATATATATATAAAACCTAAGTAAGTATTTTATGTTGTACAAACATTCTATGATTATTTAATTACAATTATACTTTGTATTTAAAGTATCCGACTACGTTCAGAACCGTGATTTTGCAAAACCGCATAAATAGATAGTTTTCATGATATTTAGTTTCACTGGGATTAGAATACATGCATAAAATTGTTTTAATGACATTTTGACAAAAAAAAAGTTTTTAAATATAATATTATGGCAAAAATATAATATTATGGCATGATCTTTTTTCCAAATGTTCTCCTTTTGTGAAAAATGGTTCTATTATAATAATATTTTGCCTGTATATAAGTCAGACCTCGCTTCAGAGGCTCAACTAGAATTTTGAAAAATTCACATTATTTTCAGAGTTAACACCAATTGAAATAATTATTCGCGTTTTTTTCTTAAAATTGCTCCCCTCTGTTGTCGTAAAATAGGAATAAAACCACTTCTAATTTATGTATTTCAAAAAGTCTTGTTGAGCCTCTGAACAGAGGTCTGAGCTATATACAGGTAAAATATTATTCTAATACAGTGTTTCTCAAACTGTGGGGCGCGTTCTCCTGGGGGGCGCGAGCATATCTAAAATAAAAGATTTAAAAAATAATTTATTTTTACTGGAATGTATTAAAACAAAATAATTTAAGGCATAATAAAAAATGCACTTTTACTCTGATATAAGTTATAGGCGATATTAAGTCATCAAAAATAAAAAATTAGCTATCTTTGATCCTAAAACCAAATAAAAAAATATTTTATTTAATTTGCTGTTATCCCATGATGAGAGGGTTTTTTATTACGTTTCCTTTTTTAAAACTATCATTCTACACTTTCAGAGAAAAACCAGATCCAGAATCGAAAAAATTTAGGAACATAAAAATTCATCACTATCATTATTTTTGAAGTACTGCACATTATAGCTGTAATTTAATTGACCTTCTAAGTTATTGGTACAGTTAGTAATGACCCCTCTCTTATGTATTTATTTCTCATTTAAGGAAGTTGTAAGTAATGTATTTATATGTTGCGCTTTTTTCCATGCAAAACAGTTTTATGATATTTGGAAAACCACGGAGAGCACACACTTTGATGGATTACTATGCGAAGACTTAGACCAAAATGAGTATTTTCAAACATATAAAGCATAACAATTGCTTTTAGCAGTAACATACATATTATCATAATGAATACTCTTTTTACCCGGAAGTGGTCGCGCGGGACACACAGATCACGAAATTGTTAATTCTGGCAAAACTGTTTATTTGTTACCAAAGAAAAATTGAAAAGTCCTTGAAAGTAGGTAAGTAAACTTTCTCTTAATTAAATTATTCACTGGAATTACAATTTGTATCGTGTACAATAAAATAATTATTAAAAAAGGGATTGAGGTGACTCAATAACCCCGCTCGACCATATCGAGTGCGCGCCTGCTCCCAGGTTAAAACATGTTGAAATATTTTTGCTTTAAATATTAAATATAATACAATTATTCTTCATCGGATTTTTCTATTATTGTTCATTATTTAACATCAATTATAAATGCTAATTATGTGAGGCTTAAAATTAAAATTCGCTTAAAACTAATTATAATTTGAGCAATCATTAAAAAAAAACAATTTACATTTTTGTAAACAATGTTCCGCACTTGGCTTTACTCTCCTTACAATACAGCTATTATATATCAAGAATATTCTATTTTCTTATAACTGAACTCCTGCAAAGAGCGGGTACTTCGGCCGGTATGCTTTTAATGTACCAGTGCTGCACAGAATATTTTATAACTAATTAATTAATACTGAATTAAGAACAACTTTAATAAGTGTTAACGACTTCCATGGGCTTGTCTTGCAAAGCAAAGTTTTTATAATGAATGCTTATGATTAGAAATTGACCCTCTGAGTTGTTTTTCTATATTTAGCAGATATCCATATTTTGTCTTCTAAGCAGTAACCGCATTTTGCAATATGTTCAATTTAAAAATTAGAGAAAGGAAAAATAATATAATAATTATCCTATTACTTAATTAATTTATTTGTTTGCTTAAAAGTAGTATTCAAAATTTAATATTTATGTTATTAATTTGTATGATTTATAATTAAGATCTCGTATTGCAGCTTTAGCGTCAAAGTGCATTATTATTGCATTTAGTGCATTATTAATGTATAAGGGGGGCGCAATAAAAATTGTGATTGAAAAGGGGGGCACCAGTATTGAAAGTTTGAAAAGCACTGTTCTAATAGAATCATTTTTCACAAAAGGAGAACATTTGGAAAAAAAGATTATTCTAAGTTGAATTTCTGCCAAAATATTTATTTAAATAATTTTTTTTGTCAAAATGTCCTTAAAGCAATTTTATGCATATATTGTAATCTAAGTGACACTAAATATCATGAAAATTATCCATTTATGCGCTTTTGAAAATCATGGTTCCGAATGTAGTCGGATACCTTAATTGTTATTGAAATAGTTGTTACATAAATGGTAATTTTTCACAAAAAGTTTATTGTAGTATGATTCATTATTTCTGTCCTGAAAAGTAAGTTAAATATTGTAAGTGTGCAGTGGCTATAACGTCTAGCTACCACCCAGGAAAAAAACCCTTGATAAGATTTTTTTTGTGTGTTTAAATATTGTTTATATAAGATAAGAATAATACATTTATTAAGCACTTTATCGCAGAAAAGTGTATTTCAGGTTTGTGCCCGTTAAAGGGTTGTCTTGCTTTAAAAAAACACAAATTTCTCATAACCAAATAATCCTCAGAAATATTTCTTTTTAAAAAAAATTTCCTTTACAATTTATTTAATGTAGAAGGAAATTAAATTCTTTTGAAGTTACATTGTTTGCTTGAAATGCCGTTTATGGCAGAGTTAAACAACCAGTAATACAGTACCTACAAACGTAATACAGTTCCTATAAACGTAATACAGCAGCTTTAAAATAATTAAAAAATGAATAGATCTTGTATGTGTATAAAACTATACTTTTAAAAAAAATGCTTTTTTTATTATTATTATTATTAGAAGAAGAAAACAGAAAAACTGTTTTATTAAATTATGGTACTGGCATTTTTCATAGGGTATTATTGCGAAAAGGATAATTCTGAAGATAACAATTTACAATTGTCTGTAAGAAAATTGTATTCAAATGTTAAGCTCGTAAAAAGAGAAAATATATATAGGTTATACAAAAATATTTTTTTTTTTACTTTTGGAGTAATGATTCCTCTTGGATTTGTGGATTTGTCTGTTTACGGCATTTTTAATCATTTTTTAACCAAATAATCAAATAAAATGAATGAAAATATTCTTTCTTGTTTAATTCCTTCTAGCAGGCTTGAAGAAATTGCATTTAGAAATAACTTAAACATAGAGTTCAGTATCAGCTTTTGTTACATAGAAAGGATTAAATTTTTTTAACACATATAAAAATTGCTATATGATTAACAGCCAAATGTTGTTGTTTTTTTTGCCTGCAAAAAATGAATAAAAACGAGTTGTTGATGTTTACAAAATATTTGTGGGAATTTTGAAGATCCCTTATTACTAATATTTATATGAATATCTCATCTATTAAAACCGCACTCATTA
Source organism: Trichonephila clavipes (assembly GCA_019973935.1). NCBI lineage: Eukaryota > Metazoa > Arthropoda > Arachnida > Araneae > Nephilidae > Trichonephila > Trichonephila clavipes. The sequence continues at coordinate 130,988 of BMAU01001912.1, read as the reverse complement.
TTCATTTTTTTAAACTATAAATATAGAAAAGGAAGCCAAGAAATCGTTTTTTAAAAGTACTTATGAAATAATTTAGCCACTACTCCTACATACAGAAAACCATGTGCAGAATTTTATTTTTCAAATAAAATTACTTACAAAAAATATTATGTACCCTTTTAATAATAGTCTAAGGGTAGTCTATGGAAATGGTACCAATTCTTCCAATATCGAGTAGAAAAAAATGTCTCGCATGTTATAGGCAGAGTAGACTAAAGTAGACAATATATATATATAGCTAAGACTAAACTCCGGAAGAGTACTGATTTCCGATAATGGAATTTGCTAAAGAACGTTTATTCCGGTTGCTGACTATTTTTATATTGGCTCATGGATCTATATAGTAGTTCGCTACGAAAAAGGTTTGTATGTATTTACGAAGTATTCTATGCAGGGATTTGATTAAATTTATTTTATGCGGAATTTTTTCAGTGAAATAAAAGAAAAGAATGCCCTAAAGAAAATGTACAAAACACATATATTTATTCAAAAGATAAAAGAGTTTGGACAAAGATAATGATATAAAACAGCAGCCTTATTGATAACTATGATAATAGCATTTTTAAAGTATCTTTCTATAGAACTCGTATTTAAACAAGCTTCAAATATGGATAAATTCAATCAATATTGTTTAATATCGAAGTTGTTAGGATATTTTGTTAAAATTACAAGAACGGCAGAAAATGCTTATAAAGGATTTTGTCAATATTTGATATTAATAAGCAGCAAATTGCAGGAATTGCATCCTCATTGGATGTATTGAAATCAACATTCTAATAGCAATACATATCGTTTAAAGATTTAATTTAGATGGGAGAAAAATAATAACTTTCTTCATAAAAATTGTATTGCACTAACGAATTTCAAAAATAAATAAATATTTTTTTACAAATGTAAAATTTTGTATCATGGCGTATTAATAATGTCTTATAATGAAGCTATAGAATGTTTTATGAACAATGGAAATTCTTCAGCATTTAGCCTAATTTGTAAACAACTATTTTGAAGTGACTAGTTTAAAATCTTAATCAAGCTAATAAAGAAATACAAATTAGAGATAAGAGTAAAATTTTGTTGAATTTTCATCCTTCCAGTTCTTAACCTAATTTTGATTAAATTTACTGATATTATTGAATTTATAATTTTTTTAAAAACCTATTTATAGTGTACTTGCTTCTGTATTATGGTTTATTTTTAATATTATACCTTTAATATTTCTAGACGAACGACGTTTTAGATTTTTTTTGTACATTGATGATTATACAGAAATAAGCACCTAAATGTTTGTTCCGCGTAATTCTATTTTAAGACCTTTGAGAAAAACGCGAACTATCATTGAGGAAAAAGACGCTATACTTATGTTGATCCATGTATTCAACAACATTTGTTTCCTCATGTATAATTATAATTAACCCGGCGCTTCACGCACAGGGTATGCCATACCCACCGTCCAAATTTTTTCAAGACTCCATCTAAAACTTTTTCGAAAAATAAATAGTTTCTCGTGCAGCTGACTTTAACCTGTTCAGAACCATGATCACACATATGTGATTACGCGTTTCTCCATCCAGGATCCATGCTATCATATACAGTGGACCCCAATATAGTGTTCGTATACTTGCAAATTACGATAAAATTTAATGTTTTCGACTAATAAAAACTAACGCATTGGAATTGTAATTTATTTTTATGATATTTACAATTTATTCTTAATAGAATGGCATAATTAATTTTTTAAAAATATTATAACTATTATTTTTAAAACTTAACAATCAAAAAGCTACTAAAAAATTATGCCACAAAATTTTCGTACACTTAACGAAAATCTCAACATAGCTTTAAATATTGTATATCTTTCTTAATTTAGTACTTAGTAGGATATCTTTTAATATCCACAATAACTTTTAAACGTCTTGTTATAGATTTAATCAGTTTTTTGTAATTATTGCATCGATTTTCCTCCATTCTTCTGTGAATATGGTTTTCAATTCACATTATGTGTTTACTTCACAGCATGTGTGTTTTCTTTTTTTTAAAATCAAATTCTCCCCAAATATGGTCTATTGGGCTAAATAAAGTGATTGAGAAGGTGTTTTCAGAATTTGGAGAAAGTTATAGAGGCACCAAAGGCGTGCATTGAGAGCACTGCGCTTGACGCCATTATCCTGTTAAAAAATGAAGTCGTCTCGAATATTCAAATTTTGGCGATAATTTAAAATTTCTCTTTAAAATATTTAAATAGAGCTCATGATTCAGAATAAAATCAAAAAATACCCAATTACCTGGTTCTGAGGCTGATTTACAACCCCATGCAAGATCACTTCCACTTACATAGTTCTCTAATCCAAATACATTATTGGGATTAAGTTTCAGAAAATTCAAAATTGACAGCCTTTTCATAGGGATGACAGAAAACTCAACATTTTTGGTTTTCACGAGCATGTAATAGTTTGTAAATGAAAAAATGAGTAATTTAACCCCATGAATTTATGTGGAACCAAAACTGCACCTCCTCGGGGCTGAAGCATAGCAGTGGAGGTGTTCTGGCGTGAGGGTGCGAATCGGCCTCAGAATTAGGTAGTTTCGCATTTTATAGGGTATTGTGAATCATGAGCTCTATTTAACCCTTTCGTAGGTTAAAAAATACACTTTTTTGTGATAAAGTAATTGAGAAATGTAAAGTTCTCATCCCCCCTCTATAAACATTATTTTGTTACAAAAAAAAATATCTGATCAAGGGTTTTGTTGGTGGTGGCTAGACGTTATAGCCACTGCGCACTTAAGACATTTAACTTACTTTTCAGGAAAAAAATAATGAATCATATTACAGTAAACAGTTTATGAAAAAATTAGCATTTATGCTAACAAATATTCCAATAACAATTAAATACAAAGTACAAGTGTAATAAAAATATAATAGAATAGTTACACAATATACTTACTAAAATATATAACTATACTAAAATATTGGTATTAACCCCATTTTTTATTTTATCTGATTTTAGTATAAATTGTTGGAAATAAAGTAATTTTTTGAGGATTAAATTAGTTTTTCACAAATTTAATGAGCTATTTACTGTGAAACTTTTCAAAGAAAGTAGAACCTTTTGCTCGAAGACACAATGGTACGCACAGAAAAACTATAATGAAAGATTTTCGAACCCAATAATTTCGTACCACCAATAGTAAACGAAATTTATTTATATTTCCCCCCCCCCAAACATTTTCACGTGATTCTAAGTGTTAGAAAATCTATCCACATAGAAACGCTTTCCAAAAACCTAAATAAAACTTTCTTTTAATTGCACATTCGCTTTTTTTCATTCAGATGAGAGAAAAGTCTTCATGACTTTTTTTTTTTTTCACAAATCAGGTATTTTATTTATAGTAATCAAAATTTAATTTGTAAATTTATACCGAGAAAAACTGTTTCTAACTTCGTGTTGCCCTCTGTATTGATTTTTATGCGTTTTAGCTGCAATTGAAGTATGTGGATAGATTAAATATACACCGCCTGCTTGGAGATTTTTTTTTTTTATTTTTTGTGACTTGACCTATTAACCACTGCTCGTGAAAGGGTTAAATATTTTGAAGAGAAATTTTGAATTATAGACCTAAAATTTGGATATTAGAGATGACATCATTTTTAACAGAATAATGGCGTCAAGTGCACTGTTCTCAATGTACTCAAAAGAAAACACACATACTGTGAAGTAAACACATAATGTGAAGTAAAAATAATAATCACAGAAGAATGGAGTAAAATCGATGCAAAAATTACAAAAAAAAAAACTTATTAAATCTATACCAAGACATTTAACAGTTGTTGTGGATGCTAGAAGATATACTACTAAACGCTAAAGTTTAGAAATAAATACAGTATTTAAAGCTATGTTTTGTTAAGTGTACGAAGACTTAGCTATAATTTTTAGTAGCATTTTAATTTTTAATTTTTAAAAATAATATTTATACTATTTTTAAAAATGCAATTATGTCATTCCATTAAGAACAATTTCAGATAACATAAATTAAATTTCTATTCCAATATATGCTAAATTTTATTAATCGAAAACATTTAATTTTATTGTAAATTGCAAGTGTACAAAAACATTTGTGGACATTGTCTGTGGTTGCTCTCTCCGGGCTTCGAGGCCCATAATCACAACGGTGTGATCTGAATTTGGAACATTTTTGTTTTAATTTTTACAAGGCACTAGATGGCAGTTAATGCAGTGCTTCTCAAACTGTGGGGCGCGGTCCCCTAGTGGGGCGAGAATATATCGAAGAGTCGAAAACGAAAGATTAATTTTAAAAAAAAGTATAATTTACTAGAATGAAACAAAACAAAATACAATCAGACATAATAAAAAATAAAATACACATTTACGCTGATGTAATACACTTATAAATGTATTAATACTGCACAGCGTGTTTCATAATTAATTTAACAGTACTAAGCTAAGACCAAGCTTAATAATTGCCAATGACCCTATCGGCATGTCATAAAATTATATACAAAATTATTTTGATAATTTGTACGGTTTATAATTAAAGTGGTATCGTAGTTTTACGTCAAAGCACATTATTATTGAATACAATACAAATATATTGCATGGGAGGAGGAGGGATGAAAATTATGACTGAAAATTGGGAAGCACTGAGTTAAGGTCCATTTTGTTTGCGAATAATGTTTTACAAAACTATGAACCTCAATATGTGCTTACGGCTCCGAGTTCTAATCCGGGATGTTTGTGAATGGAAACAACTACACAACTGTTTATATTTTTCGGGAGAATCGGACATTTAAGGGTTCGTATAATATTGCACTCTGGATTTCTGTAAGTATTTTGATTAATTTAGAAAATCTGGAAATATTATTAGTTTATTTTATTTGTGGTTAGTACTTACACAAAAAATAATTTTAATACTCCAAAACATTTAAAAAGCAGATATATTCATAAAACAAATGCGATAACTCATTGTTAACGAAAAACAATCTTTGTTCTTATTTATCCTTTCCTTAATTCAAGAAGAGCGAACGATTTTGTTCGTTGTTATTGCATTTGGAGTTCCCCATAACCATAATAAGAGAAAACCAATATGCCATACTAAAAAGAAATTAAAAAGAATATTACAAGGAATAATAAAAAAATAAGAAAACCCATTATATTAGCTTTTATTTAAAAGATTTGTATCAGTTCAAACCACAACAATATTATATGAGAGTAAATTAATCTATTGATATTTTCCACATTGTAGTTTGTAAGTTCTGCGTCCGTTTTATTTTAATCATCATAGCGAAAAGAATGAAAACTTTTTTTTATTAAAATGAAAATATTTTCCTTAAAATTCGCACTTGTTTTTTTAATAAAGCGAACATTTTTGTATTGTATATTCAGAGATACTATCAATGATAGTAAAATATAAATTTTAGCGTATTGACTCTATTTAAGATATATGTATGAATTTTTAAAGGAAATTAGGCCTAGTAGTGAAAAGCGTCTTGTCCTTGCGCGTGCATAATCTCGGGAGAGTAAGTGAATATTAACGTCGCCCTATTCATCTAATAGTGGGATTTGGGCAATAAACCTCGCAATTTTGAAAGATTCTCAAGTGACGAGAACGACACCTGAGCTGGCACCCCCTCTCCTAACTTCCGCACCACACGACCGGTACACTTTCGGAATGAGTGGGACTGAGAAAACGCTTTTTCTACTTTCGCTGGTCCTGAAGGGGCTAAGGTCATATCCTTTGAGGGGCCTTAGCTTGTAGGCTAGTTCTAAATGTATATTTTTGTATACCGCCTCTTCGGATACGGCATAAATCGCCGTCACAGTTCTGAATGCATAAGCACGCTTTAAAATCTTTCTTATGCAATGGCACATTATTGTAGTTATGATGAAGAAATATAATGTTGAAATAATTCACAATAGACACGGTATTTAATAGATGTATTTCAATAGTATCTTCGAAAGAAATAAGTTTATTTGTAGAGACGGTGAAGAAGAATTGAATGATGAAGAGTATAACTGCAAATATGATTCCTCTACTGATGTGTGTATATTCAGATAATTTAATTGAGGGAACAATTATCGTCCTTGATAAAATGCCCACATCATATTCAATGGCATAATCGTTAGCCTATGACAATATTTTTTGTTTTGTTGAACATTACGACACTAAATTCGGAAATTATTTTACTAAGCACTAAGAAATCTCCTACTAAGCATCGAACCAGACGTTGGATTCTGAAATGTGTTGGATTTTTCAATTTACAGAATAATGTAAAAAAGGTAGAAACCTGCAAGCAATGCTTCTACAAAATAAAAATAAAAACAATATTAAGATACAGTGGACACATCGCAATCACTCGCGATGAAGACTAAAGGAGTGTATATTAACAATGTATTGAATGCCCTAATAAAAAGAACAAGAAAACCAAATTTACGTGTGAAAAGCAATGCTTCTCAAACTTTTAATATTTCCGACCCAGTATTTAATCATAATTTTCATCGCTCTTCCCAATAACAATGTATTGAATACAATAATACTGTGCTTTGATGCTAATGTTACAACGCGATTTAAACCTCGTAATTGCCACCGGCGGTTTTAACGTCTCGCTCAGGCAAACCGTTATTCTCCCCGGATGTTTATATACGTTTTTCCGTAGTAAGATTTTTTCTGAGCACTGCTATCCATAAAATTGTTCCAAGGATTTTAGAATGCAAAAAAGAACCTTGATAGTGTTTTCAAAGAGTTTACTTATTTCAGAGGATATGCTTATTTTTATTCATTGGCTTCCCAATCCTAATGCATCACTTACGCACGCCTGCGTGGAAAACGGTAGCATTGGGGATCGATTTGCGTAACTTTAAATCAGCAGTAAAGGGATTAATTACAAACCGTACAAATTATTAAGATAAGCGTTAAATTTTGTATATAATTTTATTATGACAAAATCCCTGGTAATTATTAAATATGTTTTTAACTTAGTATTGTTAAAAAAAATTACAAAATACACATTGTACAGTACAGAAACATTTATAAGTGTATTATATCAGTGTGAATGTGCATTTTATTTTCATAACCCCAGGATGTATTTTTTTGTTTACTTTCAGTAAATAAATAATTTTTTTAAAGAATCCTTAGTTTACGACTTTACAATAGGCTCGCGCCCCTTCTCGTAGAGTTATCGTCCCCTCCCCACAGTTTGCGAAACTCTGGCGAAAAGTGTAATAAACATATTGGGTTTCCTAATTGTTTTTCATTTTCACATTTGTATGCAAATTTTACGGAAAAAACAGAATGAGATATCTCTGAATGATATATCAGATACACTGAGATATCTCATATATACTGTATATGATATATCCTGCGAGTGAAGTTAAGGTTCCCCCCCTTTTTGCGCGGCAAGTGCCGGGTTAAGATTGAGTCCCCCTACTTCTTACACACAAAAAAATTATATACTTAGAAATAGACTTTTTTTTACAATTTTAATGAAGAATCCTAGAACATTGAGGAAATCTTACATTTCATCTTAAAAAGTTTTGTCCGATAATAGTAAATAAATAATTGATAATTATCTTTAAATTTACTGGGTATCAAGATTAATATTATTGTAAATAGTTCTAATGCACCTACTTCATAAGTGTTTTTTTTATAAGATTAAATAAAGTTAGTTCTAGAAAAGGCCTATGCTTCAATTTTTTTCTAAACCACAGCTCCAGAGATATATATATATAATCGCATAAATCTATTAAGACCCAATACTTCATGAAAGCAATTAAATTCGTGAATATTTTACATTTGAATTTCTTATGTAATCTTTTTTAAAAAAATCGTTATCACTTTATATTTGAATAATCTTTTTTGCATTTATTTTTTTATTTATTTAATAAAAAGGAAGAGAAAAATATTTTTAAATGAATGTTTAACATTGAAAAGTAAAACGAAATTAAAATACAGTGGGTGATCGGTTAAAGAACAGATCGGTTACCGAACAAATCGGTTAACGAACACTTTCACGAAATATTTTTGTGTTCGAATAACGAACACTTTCACGAAATATTTTTGTTCGGATAACGAACATATATTCGGATAACGAACACTTTCAAGAAAGATTGTTTTGTGTTTGGACAACGAACACATATTCGTGTAATGAACAAAACAAATTCTAACAAACTCTTCTCGGTTCTGAAAAAAATTAATATTAAACATTTGTTATCATTTTGCTAACAAAATAAGATCACTGAAAGGAGAAATGTTTAAAGCATGCTTAGTATTGATAATTACAAAATGAAACTTGAATTAGCAATGAATTTAAAGGTCATTCAATAATTATTATTATTACTAAAATCAATACACACTTGAATATTTGAATTTCAATATGAATATCAATATTTTCTGATAGCTGATAAGTTATGGGCGAGTGGATTTGCTAACATGGCGAATAAATTAAGCGAATTCTTAATTTCTTCAAACAGAGCAGACTATAAAATGCCGATGACGTGCTACCGCCGTAAAAATACGTGAAATATGAGCAACGGACTAAAAATCGTTTTTCAACTCTCCTGAATTATGTAGCTTATCTATTAAACTTAAAAGTTCTATTGAAAAAAAATTCCAATAGAATATTCATACAAATTAGACCATCCGTTTCGGTTTTGATTTCATTCAAAACAGAAAATTATTTCATTTTGAGTGCTCCCCTTCCCCTCGTTCGTTCCCCGTCCCCGAAATGTGTCTCCTGAACAAGAGAAAGACGAAAGAGGACCAATGCCAACATCTGCCATTTAAGATCTTTTGAAAAAAAGGGAGAATGTTAGAGCAATGGTCTTAGAATGGCACCAAAACCAAGCTGATGTCAGTAGGGTTAGGGATCTTTACAACACGGTAATGCTATTAATTACTTTCTGAAAATCCTGTAAAAGAGTAAAAAGCAATCGACATTGGGCATGTTCTTCAACGGCCCAAAAGCAAAAAATGAAAAGGATTGATTAGTATGTAAGTCTGTATATATGTCTGTATTATTTTTTTAAAAACTTACTAAGAAATTATACATTTTTTAAATTTAATTTTCAGGGTCTCCAGAACGAATTAATCGATGTCACATAGAAGTCTATGGTGAACCGATGATCGGTTAACGAACAATTTGGATAGCAAACATAGTCTTGGAACGGATTAAGTTCGTTAACCGCGATCACCCACAGTTTTTAAAACACGCCTTTTTTTTGTATGCCACGTGATAAGTGAATTTTAAGTGAACAATTTTTATCAAGTTTTTTGAAAAAGATGTTTTGTAATATCGTAATTTATTGTTTGTAATTATATGTAGTTACATATAAGATGGGATTGATGAGTTTTAAGAAAAGATAATAAAAATAGCGAAAAAAAATTGTGCATGCTTAAGCTAATTTTTTTAAAAAACCGTAATTAATCACAATTTTTACTAAGATATTCATTTATTTAAGATCAGTTAACTAGTTTATAAACTAACATAACTATAAAAAATGCTTTATTAGAGTTTGCAAACTTTGGAAACTTATACATACTTCATGACATTTTAATTACGCAATAAATAAGACTTCGTAAATAGAATCTTTTTCTGATATTAATTCACTTTGAATTTTTTTTTTGTTTTTATTCAATATTATGTATAAGTTTTCTTCATTATATATTCTATCAATGCTATACATTAGACATTTGCAATTCAATAAGTTTCATAACGTAGTTTAAATGCGATGTGAACTACGAAGTTTAATATGTTCTTATAGAAACTGCACATAAATATATTCACTGCTCTCAAATTTAGCCATTTAACATTAATTAATTATTTTATACTTTTATCATTTTCATTTTTTTACCTTTCTTAAGTATGAGAGATTATTTTTCTTATTAAAATATTTTTCTAAAAATATCATGAGAACTAAAAATATGTACAAATCTACACTGCCGGCCACACAAAATGCAATACTCTGAAGAAAGCATGCAAAGCATGTAAAATTTACATCATGCGTTGGCGGTGATGAAATATGCACACACACACACACAAATCATTAGCATTACAGTATAGACGCTCATCACGGACAACCGTAGTGGCTCCGACAAGCCTTATACAAGAGAAGAACAGAATGGCCATTTGAAAAACGGTAATTCCTTTTTCGTGCTTTTTTACATTTCTTGTGTAAACTATTTACCTATGCGTCGTGGAAGACATTGAGCGTCTTTTCAACAAGCTGCGGAATGTGACCAAGAAAGAATTGTAGCTAATAGGGATTGCGGATTATCCTTCAGAGAAATCGGTCAATGTGTTGGACGAAACCAAGCAACTGTAATGCAGATCAGTCATCGATAAATGCATAGAGAAACGATGAACCAACGAGGTCCATCACATCCACCTCGTTGCATCACTACTCATAAATGCAGGTGGATTGTGTGCATGGCAGTCATGGCTTGCGTAGTTACATCATGAACCACAGCACGACAGATTCAGTCTGCAACGCATTATTCGATGTCCTCTCGTACCATTCGACGCCATTTTTAGCACAGGGGAATGTCCGCAAAGCATCAATTGATTCGTTTACCTTTGACTGGAAACCACAGGTGTTTGTGCCACCAATGGTGCGATGCACGGGGGACGAGGACAATGGATTGGAACGACACTGTATTTACTGACGAATACCGCTTCTGCCTGTAATACCACGATGGTCGGTTTCGAGTTTGGAGACACCGCGGTGAAAGGCTTCTGAACTGTTGCGATTTTAATCGCTACACTGGTCGTGCACACAGTATCATGATTTGGAGTAGTATTGGATTTCACTCCGCACCACACTAGTACACATTACCGGTGCACTGAGCAGCCAGCGCTACTTATTTGAGGTGTTAGATTTCGTGATCCACTCATATATTCAACACTTGCCATCATCCATTTTCCAACAGGATAATGCACGACCACACGTGGCTCGCAATGTTCAAGTGCCCTGCGTGTTTACCCGATCTATCGATAATTGAAACATGTGGTCCGTGCTTGCACAACGACCGCTGCTACACCAAATTATCTTTGGCAATATCTGGAGGCCACCGGTACTGATGTACCGGAAGGATACATCCAAAGTCCTTTTGATCCTATGCCAAGGCGTGTCGCAGCGGCTATAGTCAGTGATGTTGGTTACATTAACTACTGCTTTTGTCATTATCCACACGTCACAAGAGGCTGTAATTTTAAACATTTTATTTTTGTACTACATGTTATCTGCCAAATAAATTTCGTTGTGTTGTCTCTAGTTATTCTTGGGGCAGCATTTTGTTCGGGCAGCAGTGTAACTTTCAAGAACTTTAATGACATAATTGAAGATTCTTCATTTTAGTCATCCATTATTCAGGAATATTTAATGAATATCTGAATGTTTCACAGTTTTACAAACCTTTTTGACATCTAATCAAGAACTTCTAAGGAGTTTTTTTCAGAAACTATTTAAACATATTTTTGGCATTTACAACAGATATTTAGACAGGTTAGTTAACTTTAAACTGATTAGAGTCATCTCTGTTTTGGACTACCTTCTTGCACTAATTCAAAATCAATCTGTTTACACATTTGCGGATAAAACACTGGATTTTTAACGGTACAAACCATTTCTAGTTAGGAATATTTATGATGAATTATTTGTAGTAATTAAGATATACTTTTTTCAGCAGACCATCAAACAGCATAATTCATCATTTCATTGTTCCGTATTGTGTGTAGGAAATAAATAATATACATATGTTTTTATATAAAATTATTCATTTAATTTTTATATCATTAAAATTCGTTTTGAAATATCAATCCCAAGAGCGCTTGGAAAATTAGTTTTTTCCCAGCATTTTGGTAATAAACTCTTAAAGAATTTGAATTTGAAACAAATTTTAAAAGAAAGCTATTACAAAAATTATAAATTATGTAAAATGTAAGGAAACAAATATACGTTTCTCCAACAAAACTTATAAGAATATAAATTTAATTTTTTTCTCCAATAATATTACTAATTTTCTCTTTATCTTTCTCTCTCTCTCACTTTATATATATATATATATATATATATATATATATATATATATATATATATATATATATATATATATATGTAAGTTTGTATATATGAAATCGAATCACTTCAACACCGTGCAACCCATGACTATGAAAATTTGCATAAATATGTATTTTTTTGTGGAAAAAGGTTTTGTACTATCCTCTTTGTTGCAGCTCCTCACCAGGTGGCGCTACAATATATCCATTTCTGCACCATTCAATAAATCGACAAGTTGCCAACAGGGTCGTCAAAAATGATACCAACATTTCGTTATGTTTCCATTGAATCATCATAATAATGCAAGAAGGGGCTTGCGAATCTTGTAATCTTAACATAAAATGAATACAACAGAAAGTAACATTAACGTATCACATATGCAGATATAAAAAAATTGCAATATTTTAAGTATTCAATACACAAAATTTATAGCAATATGTTACTTTTGCTGAGATAAGAACAGCTTAGAAAGGTGTTTTCAAAAGTCGACCCACAGGAGAGTGTTACTGGGGAATTACAAATAAAAAATCATTTAAATCTGCTATTAGACCTACAGACTTTTATTTATTTTTAATTATTAAATTTAACGAATACGATTATTTGTACAGCTGAGTTATTCAAAAAGCTTTCTTCTGTTGTATTTGCATTTCATGTAAAATTAATTCATTAAAAAACTTATTTCTCCATCAATCTAAACTGTTTAAATCTTCAATTCACCTGTGCGAAGAACGGGTATAACAGCTAGAGATAATAGACACTCACTGACCAAAAAATTAGCGCACCAAGAAAAAATTGCAGGATCGTAACGAAACTTGGCATGAAGGTACATGTTGCTAATGATTTGAAATATAGCGTAATTGCGCATTACGTATAGCCGGTAGAGAGCATTTAACATCGATCTCCGTTGAGTATAAAAAAAGGTAACCAAAGCTTGTTTGAGTGTGCTGAATAATTTACAAAGGAAAAGCTTCGGTAAACTTGCCGTTATGCCGTTTTCTAAAACAATATGAGCAGCTGTCGCAGTTTGAGAGGAGAGGAATCATCGGCATGATGGACGCTGGGTGGTCAGCTTGGCAAGTAGCTCGTCAATTAGGCCACTCTGATTGTGTTGTGAGGAGAATTTGGGATAAGTGGATACGAGAGATGTCATTTACACGAAGACAAGGCTCAGGACGCCATGGACACACAATACGTCGAGAAAACCACCGCATCGTAAGAAATGCATGCATACAGCCAACTGCTTCATCGGCTGCCATCCAGGCAAATGTAGCATCTTCACTTGGGGCTCCTCGATCCATACGAAGGCGCCAGACTGAAGGATATTTGGTTTCGCGACGCCCATTACGTGTGCTGCCCTTGACGCGCACCCATCGACACCTCCGTTTGGAGAGGGTCCGAGCACGAGGAAACTGGACTGCAGCGGAATGAAACCAGGTCATATTTAGCCACGAATCCAGATTCAATCTCAACAATGACATTCGTGTTCGTGTGTGGATACCCCATGGTGAACGCCTCAATCCTGCCTTTGCTTTACAGCGACACACCATTCCTACACCTGGTGTGATGGCATAGGGTTTCATTGCCTACAATACACGGTCACCCCTAGTATTGATCCTTGGCGCCACGATAGCCTAGCGTTATGTCCTGTAATCACATGTGTTGCCACTCATACAACGGCTCCCAGGAGCCATTTTTCAATAATAAAATGCTCGTCCTCACACAGCAAGGGTGTCACAAGACTGTCTCCGCACTGTTACTACTCTTCCCAGTGCTGCCCCATCCCCAGATTTTTCTTCCGTTGAGCATATCTGGGAGCATTTGAGATGGCAAATTGGGCATCCCACAAGTTTGAACGAACTAGAGGCAGGGTTTGAGCAATATGGAACGAAATGTCTCAAGACACCATGCAGAACTTGTATGTCTCAATGCTTGATCGTAACGCAACGTGAATTCACGCTAGAGGGGTTTCAACAGGGTATTAAATCCTCCGTTCTTTCGCCTTTTTCTCTTAAATAAATTATCCTTTCCCTTTGATTTTAAAATTATTTACTTATGTCAAAGTAGTCATTATGTATGTAAAATTTTGTTTCATTTTGACGACTCCTTCTTGGTGCGCTAATTTTTTTGTCCATGAGTGTATTTCGCATTGATTACCTAAATTAAAGAATAGTGAAAAAAAGTTTGCTTTCTAAGATAAAGTTTTAACCAATGCTCTATACTGCAATTATTTATGTTAATTAAATACAATGGAATACAAAATTATACTTCCGTGCACACGTTAATGGTGGCAATCTGCAAAATTCTATGAAAGACGGTGCGGTGCGCGATGGAAGTATATAATTCTTATTTGTAGTACATTTTAAAATGATTGTCTATTCTGAGAGCGGTCAGTATTAATTAAGAAAAGAACAAAAAGGTCCAATTATTGACGGAATCGAGTAAGTGAAAACGCAAATGGAATTCGCTCAAGATAATTAATTACTACACTCAGGAACAATGAAAATAGCGAAAAGAAGGAAGCTAAGTACAATCGCAAACTTTGCAAATAAGTACAGCGTAATGTGATATGCAAATGATCCAAGTTTTGTGCCAATACGCATGATCATACACGCCGAGGTAGCGCTACAATCAGGAAGAGGGTGTTATATAAGCAAGCGCAAATTCGAAGACTCATAAACGTGTCGATTACACGCCGATTGTAAGAAGACTTTCGTAAGCGAAACATGCCAGGTAAACGTGCTAGAAGACATTTCTCACAGTTAAGCGAGTTTGAGAGAGGCCTGATCATCGGGATGAAAACTGCAGGCTGTTCGACACGCCATGTTGCTGGCCAGGTGGATCGTACTGAGTGGACCGTTAGATATTGTTGGGAGCAGTGGACATGAGAAGGTACCCACGCGCGGAAAACCGGGTCTGGAGCGACCAGGAAAACCACGAGGAGAGAGGATCGAAAGATCGTACGGCAAGCGCTTGTGGACCCTACAGTGACTCGTTCAACGATACGAGCAGACGTAGTCATAGCATTCCACAAACAATTTCCAAACACCTTGCAGAATCAAATCGTAAATCCAAGCGCCCTTTCTGTGCACTCCTTTAACCGGAATATCGGCAACTGCGTCTACAGGGGTGCCAAGCCAGATCAGTGTGGAATGTCACAGATTGGCAAAAGGTTGTGATTAGTTATGAATCCCGGTTTGTTTTGGGGACAGATGATAACCGTGCACGGGTGTGGAGGCACAGTGGTGAGCGGTACAACTTCCCCCACACTGTTCTACGTTACACTGCCCGGACAGCTGGTGTAATAGTCTGGGAAGCCATAGCCTATGATAGCAGGTCCACTTTAATTGTGATGCGTGGAACCTTAACGGGCCAACGTTACGTTGATGATATTCTTCGAACCCATGTAGGACCTTTTCTAAATGGTCTCCCAGGGGCAATTTTCCAGCAAGATAATGCTCGTCCACATACAGCAAGAGTTGTTCAAGATTTCCTACGTCATTTTCAGACTCTTCCATTGCCGGCCCGCTCCCCCGATTTGTCCCCTGTAGAGCACGTGTGGGATCAGCTAAAAAGCAGATGTCATCGTGTCACTCTAAACATCATTTAAGGTTGGCTGTTCAAGATTTGTGGCTCCATCTGCCTCAGGACAACATAAGGTGTCTAATCAACTCAATGCCGGACCGTGTGGTGGCATGTATTTTAACTGGAGGTGGTCCAACACGCTTTTGAAGTTGTCCTGTATTTGTGTCGTTGCACATCCTGTATTCGTTTAATTGTCTTGTTTTTGAGCCTTGTGTGACCTATTTTTAAAACATTCTCCCTTTATGAAAATTTTTTTATAACAATAATATTTTGCTTATATATAGCTAAGACTATTACAGAGAGTCTTAACTAGGATTTTTCAAAAATACAAATTTTCAGAGTTACTACTAATTGAAATACTTACCGGGTGTTTTTTTGTTAGGATTTCTCCATTCTGATGTATTAAATATGGACAAATCCACTTTTAAGTTATGTAGTTATAAAACCGTGGTTCAGGTTCTTCACAGAGGTTTGCGCTCTATATAAGTAAACATTTTATATATGTACAAGCATTTTCCATAAAAATATAATGTTTTGAAAATAGGTCATTCTATGTTAATTTTTTTCCAAGATGTTTGATTAATTAATTATTTTATTGGAAAAATAGTTTTAGAACAATTTTATACGTGTATACTTATCTAACTATCCGCAAATATTAAAAAAAAAATATTCGTTTGTACGCTTTTACAAAATCATGGTTTCGAACGTAATCGGATACCTTAAATAGAAATGTAAAATATTAAATGGAAAGTCACTTTGGCTGTGTGAGTAACCGAAGTGACTTCTACTAATGAGAAAGCTCTAATTGTATAGCAAATTACTTTAAACAAAGCATATTTATATGATTTCCTAAAATAAAATCATTACTGTATAATTCCAAAGGATTTTATTAAAATAATATTAAATAAAGCATTCCATATAAATAAGCCAAATTCTTGTACATTTATCAAGGCAACAAATTTGAACTAATGCACTGTTTTTATTTCACATTAGTTATATGCTATTGTAATCTCATGAAAAATAATTACGAGCTACGTTTGACACTTCAAAAGAAGAGAAGGATCCTCCGAATTTAAATCATTATACTAACATGAATTCAGTCGGATTTGATGAAATCTTCAATAATAGAGTAATATCTTTGTGCGTAATGAAGTGATTTATCCCGAATATTTTAATTAAATGAGTATAAATATTATATTAGTTTAAATAGAGAAATTTTCATAAATAAACCCGTAGTCTTAATTAAAAGCAAGCTTAAATTAAATTTTATTTTTACAACTTAAAGACTCAGCAGCGCATTTGTTGAATATGAAATGTGTATTTACATACGTATATTAGCTATGAAAATTAAATATCTTGTTCATCTAATTTCAAATTATCTGTAATCATATACACTCATTGACAAAACCGTTAGGGCACCAAGAAGGAGTCGTTAAAGTGAAACGCGTGCGCGCGAAATTTTGCATACATAATGACTACTTTAATGTAAATAAATGATTAGAAAATCCAAAAAAAAAAAAAGGATAATTTATTTCGTATAAAAAGGCAAAAGAACGGAGGATTTAATACACCGTTGAACCCCTGTAGCGCGAATGCTCAAAGCGATACGATCGGGCATTGAGGCATACAAGTTGTACATAATGTCTTCAGACATTTCGTTCTATATTTGCTGTAACCTTGCCCCTAGTTCATTCAAACTCGTGGGATGCCCAAGACGCCGTCCCAAATATGCTTGACTGAAGACACATCCGGGGAATGGGCAGGAGAAGGAAGGGTAGTAGCAGTGCGGAGACAGTCTTGTGATGTCAGTCAATAGAGACATATGCCATCACACCAGCTGTGAGAGCGGTGTGTCGCTGTAAAGCAAAGGCAGGATTGTGGCGTTCACCACGGGGTATACACACAAGAACACGATTGCCATCACTGCTGAGATTGAATCTGGATTTGACGCTAAATATGACATGGTTCCATTCCGCTGAAGACCAGGTACCACTCCAAATGGAGGCGTTGATGGGTGGGCGTCAAGGACAGTACACGTAATGGGTGTCGCGATCCCAAATATCCTTCAGCCTGGCCCCTTCGTATGGTTCGAGAAGACACAGAAAACCCCTAGTTAAGACTCTACCTGTCCCTGAATGACGGCCGATGAAGCAGTCAGCTGTACGCGTGAATTTCTTACAATGTAGCGATCTGTTCGACGACTGGTTTGTCGAGGGCGTCCTGAGCCTGGTCTTCGTGTAAGTGACATCTCTATAATCCAATGGTACCAACACTTTCTCACAACACACTCTGAGTGGCCATCCAGCTTCCATCATGCCTATGATTCTCCCCCTCTCAAATTGCAACAGCTGCTCATGTTGTCATCGAAAACGGCGAAATGACAGATCTACTTCAGCTCTTGCTTTAAGAAAGGTTCAGCACACTCAAACAAGCTTTGGTTACCTATTTTATACTCCACGGAGAACGACGTTAAATGCCCTCTGACGGCTATGCGTAATGAGCAATCACGCATATTTCTAATTTTTTGCATATCTCCCCGACATATATTTTATGCCAAGTTTCATTACCATCCAGCAATTATTTCTTGGAGCTCTATTTTTTTTGTCTATGATAGTATAGAAACAGAGCTGTCTATCAACAAATATAAACTTGCGTGATATCTAGTGGTATCCCTGATTCGTTTTGTTTCATGAAATAGGTATAATTTTTTGTTAATATTGATGTTCAGAGATACTTTGCTTTTTGATGTTATAGGATTATGAAAAAAACCATTTTTGTAAGTGAATTTTAGTACCAAAAAAAAAGAAAAAATGCTTAAACTGTATATTTATTTTCTAAGCTACATTTCAGCTCACTAATTTAGGTAAATAAAAGGAAATGTCGGTGCCTCCAATCTATGTTAGTCCTTGCAATCGATAATGTATTATTCCCAGACCTCAATTTCAGCTTGAACACTCCACGTTCCAAAAAGGTAGCAAACAATTTTGTATTATTTTTTCCAGCGTCTTCGGGGTCAGTAAATTTAATAACCAAGAGAAAGTACACTGCTGGCCACGCAAAATGCAACACCCTAAAGGAAACATGCTCACCATGTAAATTCAACTTCAAACTTTGGCGATGATGAAATAGGCAAATCAATCTCGTTATAGCGCAGACAAATATCATGGGTGACTGTAGTGCCACCCGCAAACGCTATAAAAGGGAAGAACAGATTGGCGATTTGATTTACAGTAATTGTTTTTACATGAATTTAATGAGTAAGCTGTTTACCTATGCTTCGTGAAACACATCGAGGGTCTTTTGACCAAGTTTCTGAATTCGAGCAAGGAAGAATAGTAATTAATAGAGAATTCGGATTATACTTAACAAAAATCGATCAACTTATTGGGCGAGAGAGTGAATATTAACGTCGCATTGTTCAACTACACTAGGGCTTTTGGAATCGGACCACGGAATTTTGAACCATGGTCAAGTGACGTGGAAGACACCTGAGCTGGAACCCGCTCTCCTAAATACCACACCGCACCAACGGAAGGACGTTTCAGCTCTCAACAGATTTAACGTGCATCGCTGCCCTACACGACTGGTCTTTAATTGTACTGGGCTCGAACTCATGACATGCATGATCCGATACCTTGACCTCTGGGTTAACGCAGCCCCAATTATTGGGCAAAACCAAGCAACTGTGTGATGCGAATCTGTCATCAATGGATTCAGAAGAAAACAATGGACCAATGGGGCCGATCACCACCTTCTCGTTGCACCACTGCCCATGATGACAAATGGATTGTGTGCATGGAAGTGATGGCTTGTGCAGTTACATCATGCACTATAGCACAACAGATTCAGTCTGTTACGTATCATTTGGTGTCCACTCGTACCAACCGACACCGTTTGCAGAAGAGCGAAATGTCTGCAAGACGTCCATTGCTTCGTTTACTTTTGAATGGAAACCACAGGTTTTTGCGCCGACAATGATGCGATGAACGGTGCACATGGGCAACGGAATGGAATGACATTGTGTTTTCTGATGAATCCCGCTTCTACCAGCAACATCACGATGGTCGGTTTGAATTTGGAAACCCTTTCAGGCGCCTGAATTGTTGCGTTATGCATCGCCAAAATGGCCATGCATCCGGTACCATGGAGTAGGGTGGTATTGGTTATCAGTCCGTACCCCACTTGTATACATTACCGGTACACTGAACAGACAGCACTACTTCTCTGATGTGTTGGAGCTCGTGGTCCACCCATACATTCAGCACTTTCCATCACCAATATTCCAGCAGGATAATGCATGACCACATGTAACACGCAATATTCAAAGGTCCTGCTTGTTCTCCCCTTTTATTGCTAATTGAAACCGTGGGGTCCATGCTTTCAGAACGAATCCCAGGACACACCACCCGCTACAACAGCACATCACCTTTTGCAATGTGTGGAGGCCACGCGGATTGCTGTACCCCAAGGATACATCCACAATCTCTTTGATTCTTTGCTGAGGCTTGTGGCAGTGGTTATAGACAACAATGGTGGCTACATGAACTACTGATTTTATCATCATCCACACTTCCCCAGATGCAGTAATTTTCTTTGTACAACATGTTATACGACAAATAAATTTCGCTGTCCTTCTTGGTGTTGCACTTTGCTGCGCCGGCTGTGTAGTATTTAAACATAAAAAATATTTTGAGTTTATAGGGAATAGAATCTTTAAATCACACGATCGTATGAGTTTAGTCTTAAAAGAGTTATTACGGTTGTTCTATTTAAACCACGCTGATTGATTCTCTGGCTATGACTGCAAGTTTATATATGTTTATATAGAGGTTTTATACGGATACGCATAAGGAATATTCGATAAAAGCCACCTGGTGGCTAAATTTCTAGTATTTTTTATTCCATAAATCTTTTCCATATGGTCCATATAGCGTATATTCCAAGATTCATCAAAGTTTGATAAGCAGAACAAGTTCTACAGGCCTCTCATTAGTATAACTTTAATTATAACTACCCGGTATATAAAGTACAAATATTATTTTTAAAGTAACATGCATCTTAGTACTCCTAACATTTATTGTGTTGGAAGGACATCTATAAATAGTTACAAGGAAGAAACACCCACGTCAGGTACATGTAAAAGCTTCTTTGACTTTAAATTGTCAAAAAATACCAACTATCGAAATTATAGGAAACAATAAAATGGAAGACGGGAAAATGCTTTTATACGACTCATAAGACGGCAAAAGAAGAAAAGTCTAAGCTTATGAATAGTCGCAATGTACAACGTGCTATTCATTATTCAGCACCAACTAATCAGTAATCATCTTTTTGTTTTATTTACATAGTAGAAAAATAATTATTTTGTGTCGAAAAAATCATCTAATTAAAATTAATTTTTTTTCCCATTTTTTTTAACTTAATCAATTTGTGACAATAGTAAATTTTGTTATTATTAACTATTTTGACCTTAATCTTCATGCCATATAACATCTGTTCCGGATGGGTAGGTTACAATTAAAATTTTTTTTGTTTTCTTCTTATAATTGGGAACTATCCTACTACATAAGGCATATACACTCAGGGACATTGAAAATAGCGACCCAAGAAGAAAGCATCGAATTAAAATGAAATTTAATATACATTATGACACAGATGAGAGATTCACTTGATCTCAAAAACAAGACAATTAAACGAATATAGGGTGTGCAACGACACAAATACTGGGCAACTTCAATAGCGCGTTGGCCCACCTCCAGCTGCAATACACGCAACCACACGGTGCGGCATTGAGTTGATTAGACACCTTACGTTGTCCTGAGGCAGATGGGCCTACAAATCTTGAACAGCCAACTCTAACTCATGTACAGGGTGACACGATGGCATCTGCCGTTTTAGCTGATCCCACACGTGTTCTACAGGGGACAAATCGGGGGAGCGGACCTGCCATGGAGGAGTCTGAAAATGACGCAGGAAGTATTGAGCAACTCTTGCTGTATGCGGACGAGCATTATCTTGCTGGAAATTTGCCCCTGGGAGACCATTTAGGAAAGGTCCTACATGGGGCCGAAGAATATCATCAAAAACCGTTCGTCCCTTAAGGTTCCACGCATCACAATAAAAGTGGACCGGCTATCATAGGCTATGCCCCCAGACCATTGCACCAGCTGTGCGAGCAGTGGGACGTAGAACAGTGTGGGGGGAATTGTACTGCTCACCAGGGCGCCTCCACATCTGTACACGGTTATCATCTGTCCCCAAAACAAACCGGGATTCATCTCTAAACACAACCTTCTGCCAATCTGTGACATTTCACAATGATCTAGCTTGGCACCACTGTAAACGCAGTTGCCGATGTTCCGGTGTTAAAGGGAGTGCACGCAAAAGGCGCTTGGATTTAAGATTTTCTTCTGCAAGATGTCTGGAAATTGTTTGTGGAACAATTGCTACGCCTACGTCTGCTCGTATTGTTGAACGAATCACTGTGGGGTTCTCAAGTGCTTTCCGCACGATCCTTCGATCCTCTCTCCTCGTTGTCTTCCTGGTAGCTCCAAACCCGGTTTTCCTCGCTTGGGTACCTTCTCGTGTCCACTGCTCCCAACAATTTTTAGCGGCACATTCCGAACGATCCACCTGAACAGCAATACTGCCCGTCGACCAGCCTGCAAATTTCATCCCTATGATCAGGCCTCTCTCAAACTCGCTTAACTGTGAAAAATGTCTTCTAGCACGTTTACCTGGCATGTTTCGCTTACCAAAGTCTTCCTACAATCGGTGGGTAATCGTCACGTTTATGAATCTTCGGTGACTACGGTACTACGGTGACTACGGTGACAATTCTGGGCATATGGCTCGCGAAGCGAGCCTCCATCCCGTATCCGAAAAATATATGTGGAACGACTGTGGGTTGTATCCTGCTAGCATGTAGGAAGCAGCTGATTGGTCGAGCCAATTGTTAGAGTTATTTCCTGGGTTGTGATATGAATCTTCGAATTTGTGCTGGCTTATATAGCACCCTCTTCCTGATTGTAGCGCCACCTCGGCGTGTATGAGCATGCGCATACGTATTGGCACAAAACTTGGATCATTTGCAAATCACATGACGCTGTACATATTTGCAAAATTTCGCGATTGTACTTAGCTTCCTTCTTGGGTCGATATTTTCAATGTTCCTTAGTTTATAATTGCTTAAAATATTGCTTATTGCAACAAATTTTCCAATGTTGTAAAATTTCTGAAATCGGCACAATTTATTTTATTTTCAAGATGTTGCAATCAATATTGCAAATTGTTATTTCAGTTTTCTTTGAACAAAATTTTGCATTTGCAACAAAACAATTATTTCTGAAGTTCTTTTTTTTATGTTTGCATATTCGATTTTCCACAGTAAAAATTTACTTTGAGAGTTATCCAATTAAGAATTGCCGAACTGTTTTAACTATTGTTCTAACGAAATTAATTTCCATAAATTTAACACACACACATATATATATATATATATATATATATATATCCAAAAATACTCTCGAACTTTTTATGAAAAACGTTTCAGTTTAAAAAAAAGTTATTTAATTAAAAATGATAACTTTACTCCAAGCTGAAATTTTATACTTATACCTTTCCGCATTATTCCCGTAATAATTATATTTGCTTCATTTTCTTACTTTCGAAATAATATTTCTTTTTATTTCCTATCTTCTTTTAACAGAAAAAATAATATTAATTAAAATTACAACAGTATTTTTTAAACATTTTTGTAACAAGGCTACATGAAATATATTGGAATCGGAAATGATATGCGTGTCCTTTAAACAATTTCATTTTTTATTATTTTCTACTATTTGCTACATTTTATTCTTCTATTGGCTCACACAATCTCTATATATCTATTTATTTATCTTGGTGGAAATTTCAATCGCTAATAAAATGCCTTTCAAAGCTAACGATTGAGCTGAAACTTTATATACATGACTATTTTGGATGACAATACAATAATTTAATAATTATTATTAAAAATTAATAGATTAAAACTAATTATTCAAAGAATTACAACTACAGCCACGTTGTCATCATTTTGGCAATTTGTGTCAAAACTTTAAAGCATTCAGTTTTACGTTAGTCTCGCGTTTTAAAAGCATTCTGTTGAACTGAAATTTTATAAACAGGATTGTTTTGGATGACAATACCATACTTTAATCATAAGTAATAAAAGTTAATTACCACATAATGTTGTGATTCTTTCATATGTATATAAATATTTATATTAATTGTTACTATTTAATAAAAAGTAGCTAAAATAAAAATTTGCATTGTTGATCTAAGTAGGAATTGACTTAAAAAAATTTTTATATTACTTTCTGCTATGAAAGAGACAGTATTTAAAATATATTCCACAGAACATTTTATTTTATTTAAGAAATAACTATTAAAGAATAAAGAATTTAAAATGCTAAAGTAAGAAGTTTATGTTTTGAAAGTTCCTTGAAATTCTCTGTAGCTAGACTGCTGGTCATTTAAATTGTAACGCCATGAAAAAAAAAACGAATGCAAAATAAGATATGTACTGTACAAAAACAGTATGACATGAAGACAAAATTATCAAATATGCAAACAGTTTGGATATTAATTAGTAGAAAAAAAGCTACCCCCTCCCCCAGGATGACGGAAATTATTAACTCACTCCAGGCTGCTTCAAGACTACACAACATTCTATGTACCATAATAGTTGGAGATAAGTGTTGGGCCATTCTCTCTGCAAACCGAAACCAGATGTTTTTAATGGGTGACAAATCTGGATCCGGTGTAGGTCAGGGCAGCGTTTCTCAAACTGTGGGACGCGTCTCCCTAGGGGGCGTGTTAACTTCGCGAGGGGGGCGCGAGCATGTTAAAAAGTCAAAAAAACAAAAGATCATTTAAAAAATTATTAAATTACTGAAAGTAAACAAACAAAATAATTCTAAGAAAATAAAATACACATTTACACTGATATAATACACTTGTAAAAGTATCAGAACTGCACACTGTATTTTATAATTAATTTAAGAATAATACAACAGTAAGTTAAGAACAAGTTCAACAATTACCAGTGACCCCAAGGGGCTGTCTTATACAAAATTATATACAAGATTGAACACACACATCTTGATAATTTGTACGGGTTATAACTAACCACTTAACTGCCGATTAAAAGTTATGCCACTCGCTCCCCAATGATAGGGGGTGTAAAAGAAAAGTAATAAATAAAAAAATCCTCTGAAATAAGTAAATCCTTGGAAAAGACAGTCTAGGTTATTTTATTGCATTCCAAAGCCTTCGGAATAATTTTATAGATAGCAGTGCACAGATCGTACTCCGAAAAGAGGTATATGTACGTCGTTGGCAGTTAATGCTTTGACTGAGCAAGACGTTTATATACGTTAGTGTTACTTAAGAGGTTAAAGTCGTATTGTAGCTTTAGGGTCAAAGTATAGTCTTTATGATTTCAATACATTATTATTGTATGGAGGGTGGGAGCGTGATTAAAATTATGATTGAATATTAGGTCGCTAATATTGAAAGTTTGTGAAGCACTAGGCCAGGGTAATAATCGAATACATCTTGTACCAAGGAAAGTCAGATCCCGACGACCAATATGTGATCTCTCATCATTTGGTTGATAGAGGGAGTTAAGCGGGCCATGACTATATGGCACAACCACTGGATGTAAGATTTTAGAAATGTAGCAATCTACATTCAAATTACTGTCCATCCAAACTAAGGACGTGTGAATGTGGTATCCAACGGCCACCACTTATTTCCTTACCAGGTGTAGGGTCCCTATGCTGATATCAGATGCAAGCAGGTGTCGAGTGATCTCGAAATCTCCAGACACGAATACGGCAGGGTTTCTCAAACTGTGGTGCGCCCCTCCCCCCTTCGGAGCGTGACAAATCCATGAGGGAGACGCAAGCATATTGAAAAGTCAAAAGCAAAAGATTATTTTTAAAAAATATTAATTTACTGAAAGTAAACAAACAAAATACATTCTGACGTAATAAAATACACATTTACACTGATATATTACACTTATAAATGTATCAGTGCTGCACAATGTATTTTTTAATTAATTTAACAATGCTAAGTTGAGAACAAGTTTAATAATTACCAGTGACCCATGGGACCGCCATACATATAATTAAAAATAAAAATTAACACTTATCTTGATAACTTGTCCGGTTTATAGTTAAACCCTTAACTGCCGATTAAAAATTACATGATTCGCTACCCAATGCCAACCGTTTTCCCCATAGGGGCGAGTATGTGATGTATTGGGGGAGGAATAAAGAAGCAAATAATTTGAAATAAGTAAATCCTTAACGAAAATTGTCAAGACCCTTTTATTGCATTCCAAAGCCTTCGGAATAATTTTATAGATAGCAGTGCACACAAAAATCGAACTTCGAAAAAGTCGTATATATATATGCACGAGACAATTAACGTTTTGGCTTAGCGAGATATTTATCTACATCGGTGGTATTTAAGAGGTTTAAAGTCGTATTGTAGTTTTAGCGCCAAAATATAGTTTTATTAAATTCAATACATTGCTATGTATGAGGTGAGCACAATGAAAATGGTGATTGAATATTGGGTCATGAATATTGCAACTTTGAGAAGCACTGGAATGCGGTCATAAGAATATTGCACAGAGAAGCGGTACTATGCTAAAAAGAGGGCACTGTACCACTCCTGTATCTAGAATTTTCGTTCTACACTTATGAGTCGCCGTCTCTATCAATGCTGCTTTGTAATGGGAAGCTGAAGTGATGGCAACGTGCTAAACATCACCGCACCGTGCGTGCGCATACTAGGATAGTTGCTAATATGTTCATTTCCTGACAAATAGTTGATGATGTTTTAATATGATTTTGCAGGATTGACCTTACAATTAGTGTGTTCTCTTGGGCGTTGTTTATTCCTTTATCTATAGACGGTACTTATAAGTACCACTCAATTTAAAATAACATAGAATAACCAATTTTACGAATATTCTGACAATACTTATCAGGAATATGCTTTGAAATCCACTCTTCCAAGAGATATGGCAGCACGGGTTCTACGATGAGTATCTTAACGGAAAAGGCGAATAGTTTTATAGCAGAAATTTCGTTTTTCAGCAGGTTGCAAATATTAAATTTTCCTCTTGAAAAATAGCTAATGTCAAAATTTAAGTGTCTTATTTTTTGTATGTGAATGAGGACCTTACAAAACGATTTAACTCTTTATTTTAAGTGAGCATTGAATATAATTAATTTTACTGTGGAATATCTTTAGTTAATTAATTAGCTTTAACGGATTAAATTTCCCAAAGTTGAATATTTTGTTTATGTATATCCCTTAAAATTTTCAATGTAGAGATCCAAAAAAAATATCGCATGAAAAAAACTGCAGTAAATCATAATGCGGTAGATAAAGGGTTATGGGAGAACGTGGAGATCCAATATGTTGCTAAACGTGACCTTTTAGCAACCCATTGATTCCATATTCGCATGACAGTGGTTTGATTTCAATCAGTGCTACAGACGACAGTTGCGAAACGTACACCCCAGCAAACTCCGCATTGAGGCGAAGGGACAGTCTTCTAAAGGACCCAAATCCTAACTGACACCAAATAAGATTTATAAATTTCCGCTTGGGGTCCAAAACTTGACTCTTTGTAGGGGGTCCTAATCAAATCCGTTGCACCACTGAAGGGAGAAATCACGGAATGGTAATTAAATCTGCTGGTAAGCATTTTTTCTTCTTATTCGAATTATAACACAATATTCTGAGCATACTTCAACTTTAAAGTCGTTTTCCGAATGAGAAATCCGCTACATAACTTTCCATTTACGGAGTGCTTTATATGTCTTTCTTCCCTTCTGCTTCATCTAAATGTGCTTATTAAACATTTGCCTATCCCAGATTTTTCTTCCTTTCATGTGAATTTGAATTTTAGTCCTGAACGTTTGAGAGCGTTTATTTATAAGTAAAGTTGTTCTTGTTAAGGTATCCGACAACGTTCGAAACCGCGATTTTGCAAAAGTGTATAAATGGATAAGATTTATGATATTTAGTGTCAATTAGATTAGAAAATGTATATAAAATTGTTTTAAGAATAGTATTACAATAAAAAATTATATAAGTACAATATTTTGACAAAAAATGAACATAGAATGACCAATTTTCAAAATGTTCTCCCTTTGTGAAAAAAGCTTCTATAATAATATTATACCTACATATAGCTCAGACCTCTGCATAGAGGCTCAACTAGAATTTTTAAAATATATAACTTAGAAGTGATTTTATCCATGTTTTACGACAACACAGGGGAGAAATTTTAAGAAAAAAACGCCGACAAAATTATTTCAAATGGTTGTAACTCTGAAAATAATGTACATTTCTCAAAAATCATAGTTGAGCCTCTGTACAGAGGACTGAGAAAATATTATTATAATAGAAGCCTTTTTCACAAAAGTAGAACGTTTTGAAAAAAGGTTATTGTATAAGTTATTATTATTTTTTTTTTGCTGAAATATTGTATTTAAATAATTTTTTTTTGTCAAAATTTCCTTAAAACAATTTTATACATGTATTCAAATCTAAGTGAAACTAAATATTCTGAAAAATATCCATTTATGCGCCTTTTAAAAACCATGGTTCCGAACGTAGTGCGATACCTTAAGGTTAATTTGTACTACAATTAGTTCTGAAATTTTTAATAAATTATGAAAAAAAAATTTTAAAGAAACATTAATGCTATTTTTTATTCTTTTTTGTTCAGAAAGTAAAAAATGTTTCTCTTTTCAAAATGTTGCGAAAATGGAATGTACAAAAAAATTGCAAAGAACACTTTGTAAGAAAATTAAATTCCTTTTTAAGAAAAATTTGTAAAATAAACGTTGAGGCATTTGAAAAGTATGCGTTTCTTAAAACAGATATCTAATGATTCAACACCAATTAAATTTTAAACATTTTTGTTATTCTTAATAGCTCTTTATCAGATATTTTTCAATAAATGTTTGTACCTTTGTCGAAGTTTTATTCTGTCGTCCGTAAGACTTAAAATTAATTCTCATTATTCTTACTTACAGCGTGCAAATACTTAATTTCTTGTTTATTTTAAAAGTATTTTGTATATATAGGATTTTTAAAAGTTTCCTAATATATTTTAAAATCATCAAATATAATTTTGTCAAATATAGTGAGAATAATTTTAATTACATTATAAAGAAGAGGTTTGTGAATAAGTAATTGTATTTGAATACTTGTAATATAGTTTCTTTCTTTTATTTATAAAAAAAATAAAACATTCGAAAAATTCCAATCACTTTCAAAATAGTCAATAAAAACGTTTTTATATCTTTATCTAAAGCGAAATAGCCTCAATTTTATAGAGCGTCATGTATTCCATGAAATTGTACTTCGAAATTTAATTTTTCTTATTTCTTTCATGAAGAATTAAAGAAAAATGTTTTTCCAATCGAATATCTAACAAAAAAGGTTATATATATATATATATATATATATATATATATATATATATATATAAAAAAACGGATATAAAAACTAAAGTTAAAATTAAAGATTACTACTTGTGTGCTTTTCTGTTCCCATGAGAGCATTTGATTGAACAAGATGAGCACCTTGTCCAGGGAAATGCTATATATTTTACTTCTTGAAAAATGTTTCTTTTTTCTTTCATTGAAGATTACTTTCTAAATGGATTTCAAAATTAAAGGACTTTATCTTTTCATTGGAGTAAAAAACATATTTTTTCAGTAAAAGGTTCATTTTGAAAAGAATTTGAATTCGAAAGGAAAAAGAATTTGCTGCTTTGTTTTACAATTAGAGGTAAATCGTTAATTTTTTAGTTCGTAAAAGATGATACAAATTATTAAATAAAACTACATTTAAGGTTAAAATGTGCAAAATCGGTCAAAATGCATATTTTTTTTTAGTTTTTTTTTTATTTTATTAAATAGAAATATATCTTTGGTCTTTACAAAACATGCTATGGATTTTTTGCGCTAACATGAAGCCAATTTACAATCAATTTTATAAATTTAGGAAAACCAGAAATGGGCCCTTAATCTACCAGAAGTGGGTCCTAAATCTACCAGAAGTGGGCATTACATCTATCATGGCGAGTTCGATAACTTAAAGTATTATGAATGTGTATTTCTATAAACCTTTTTTAACCTGATATTTATATTACTTTCTAGAGATTGTACAAAAATATTTCTTATTGTATGAATATTTTTTGAGTAATGAGCTGCTATTTAAATAATGGTCTTTTAAAAATGTCACATTTCTTATAATATTTACTTGATCAGCTCTAAATTTTTAAATTTTACACAAACAATAAAATTTTAGTACGTTCTCAAGATAAATGCATCTAATTTGTTTTAGTAATATACTTTTACTGATATAAGTTTATTACTTTCTTCTTTAGTTGTTTTGAAGTGTTTAAAAAACATTGCAAAAATTTCGCTTATAATTGGGATTTTTGTAAAATTTGGATATCATTTTGAAAATATTGATAGTTTAATGTAAATATTAATTGGTATTGATTCCTAAACAAGCATTTATAATGTTTTAGTATGCTATTTTTTTTCTTTAAAAGTACTCCGAGTGTGTTCGGAGACCTAAAATATTTTTTTTATTAATGTTAGTATTTTTTATTAGTTCTTATAGAGTTTGTATGCCCAGTAATACTTTCTTCTATAAGCATTTTATAAACACAATAATTTAAATATGAATTTTGTTTAGTAACCAGGCTTTGATTCACTTTCAGTTTAATGAACATAAATAATACGCATTGGAATAGAAATATCCAGATCTATCAGACAAAAAAAATAGTATTTAATACCAATCATTCTGTCGAACATACCACTTCTACTAATGAATTAGATATAGGGGGGGGAATCTTGCCGTCAATATCTGCAGCAAATATTTCCATTAATGTTCAATAATAAATAGATACAATGTCTGAGGATCTTGAAAGAATTGCTTCATTTCTCCTCCATGCTCATTTAACCAAATTTCATGATGTATTTTTTTATACATCAGTATCTGACTGAAGCAGTTGATGACCAAATGTTATGTGCCAAATGGAGTGAACGTGATCTAAGTTAAAAAAATGGCTGGGCTGCTCTTCCTCAATAAACTTTGTTTCTTTTATATTCTGAGAAACGCCATTCAATGCCATCAATGATTCGGCTGAATGCCTTATAAATATAACTAAGTAGTATTTAAGATGGAATATCTCTGCAAGATGTCGTCAAAATATTTTTTTTTGTGACGGAAATCTAGAAAAAAACAACTTAGGAAATGAAATTACATATATGTATTTATTTCCAGTATGTATTTTTACATGCTCAGTACACAAACACATTCCTAATCTGCGATTATTTTTTTTTGTTTACCCTTTTGAAATAGCTCCACCCACCTTGTAAGGGTAACAGGTTCTATCTGGACTTCTACTAATCCTCAAGGGAAAACTATTCTTTAACTGTTATTTGAGTTTAAAAATCACTTTCTGTAGAGAAAAGATGATTTTATGCTAATGTAAAGACTATTTAAACCCTGGCAATGGGGTGAATTACGTTAACCGTGAAATCGTCAAACAGTGAAAAAATAGTAGAAAGTGTTTTATGACAAGAAGTCGTGCAGCTAAAGTTAATATTCATCTTAGCATCGACTCAGAACAGGAAAAGGAATATAGATGTTGATTTCTATCCATCTTTTACAGTTCGAGAAACAGCCGTCAAGGGAACTAACTACAAGTGACTCTGAGGATGAGCCTTTTGGAATAATCTTGTAAGTTAGATTAAGAATTTGGATTTAAGATTGCTCCAAAAGATAAGGGGAATAAGTTATAATTTGTTCATTAACAGCTAGATCTAAAATAAAAGTAATTATTTTTAAACTCATACCTGTTTCTTCGCAAATGCTCTTACCCCTGCAACCTCCAAGTTGAGACATATATATACTACTTATTTCAACTCATATTGTATAAAATTCAAATGTTCTCATACGTGTTTTAAACATTTGTTACTGTTTTTGTTCTAAAGTGTTATCGATAAATTATATAAAAAAATACTTTAAAAAAATTTCTTTAAAAATTATTATTATTGCAATCATCATTTAAAAAAATCATCTTTTGAAGTATCAAATTAAATAAGTAGCCCAGTGTAAAAACTATAGGCTGTGTTGATATAAAAGTTGTATATGTACAATATATTTCTATGTTCTGAGTTATTTTCAGTGTACAATTTATTGATATACGGATACATAAATATAAAAAAATATGATGATGAAACCATACTTAACTATAGATACAGTTATCACTGACATGTATATATTTACATTACGCATTTATCAAAAAAGGCTCAAATCAATCATTAAATCATTTTTACTTTAAAGAAAATATTTATTTTAAAATTTTGATAATAATATCAAACTTCTTTTTTTTTAATTCATTAATTTCAAACAGTATTTTTAAATATTTGAAATTATTTCTCTTTTTAAATTCAACAATATTTTTCCTAGTATCTATTTGTATGTATTGCATATGTGTAAACCTAAGTTTGTGGCGAATCTGTACGGAACCTTTCTACTAATATTTTTAGGCGTCTTTTTGGGGATTATAAATTCGCGTATATTTCCAATCAACTCCAAAAAGTGAACAGGATATGCAAAGTAGATAGGATATTTAAGTAGAGCGTTGTAAGCTTGCAAGTATGAAGGCTATTGAGCCAACAGCATTAGCCTCAAATTTAGAGGATTCCATTGAATTACGTTAGTGAAGACTTATTGCTGCTATTCTACGAATGAATCTGGAACGCTGATATACCAGGTGGTAACTATAATTTATTTACGCTTAAAATAAGCATTAGTTTAATAAAATTAGTTAAATTTAATGAAAGCTAATAATTCGAGTTACGTGTGTTTCTCGGACCTCCTATTTCGGTAGACCTTATTTGATCTTGCACGTAATTATTGATTAATTTAATATTAAATGTAACCCTTTTGTTCGACGTAACATAGAAATATTATATGTTATTAGAGTTTCTGATATTTGAATTGATATAATAAATACAAGTTATTACTATACAAAATGTGTGGCTCTTAGTGATTATTTACCTCAAATTAATCTTGGTGTCCAAGGTGGAACCCAGGGGTTCGCACAAGTTTCATTGCACCATATTTCTTCACTTACATTAAAAAAAATATAAATTAAAGATATTTTAAACTCATCACGGAAGATAAAAATGGTGTCTAAAGGATTAAAAGCATTTAATAAAGTGTGATGGAATCAAAAAAAACACACACACACGTCTATAGATTCTAGTATAAATGCAAATAAGTTGTAATTCTATGTTATAATCTGTTTAACTCTCTAGTGGGCCAACGCGGCAAAACTTAGGAGTTTCCAGTTCCTTCAAAAAGTTTTATTGTGTATAAAGAATAAATTAGCACCTTAAGGATTATTATATATTGGGGGTACTTAATTAAAATAGGGGCTGACTATCGATTTTTTGAAAGTTTCTTTAGCCCTCCACGGACAGCACGGATTTTTCCACCCTACTAGAGAGGCTTCGAAAACGGAACACACTGAATTTTTCCTAAGGCCGGGGACTCACCAAAAATGAACCAAACAGATTTTTCCCCTTCAAGTAATGTGTTCAAAACCGGTAAGGTGGTATTTTTCCGAATACTTTTCCCCCTTTAAAGGTTTACGATCTTGAAAGATAATTAGAGACGATCGGGGAGACACAATGGGCATTGAGGGGAAACTTTTATGGTCACGGGGAGACCGGTTCCTGTGAGAATCGTAAAATCTTCAACCTAAAGTGTACACAAATAGCGAGTCAACGATTTGAGAATTCTCATTTTTTTCTTTACCTTAAAATTCTCAAATGGAATTAAGTTTTTATAATGTATGTCTAAGTTTTAAAAAAATATCTGTAGTATTTAAATTCAAATTATGAATTAAAACATTGAGGATACTTTACTGTTTCATTTTTCTTACTTTAATCAATACTTTCAGGGATTTTTTTTAAAAATGATTATTTTGTTATGTGTCAAAAAAATAAAAAAAAGGTTCAAAATTTAAAATCTTTTAAAATTTCGGACACTTCTAAACATGAATAATTTTTAAGCTTCTGTATTACATTATTTGCAAAAAATTTATATGTATTGTTAAAAAACCCTATTTAAATCTTTTAGTTTTTCATAATTTTAAAGCCAGATATTCAGGGCATCTTACATAGAATCCCTTGTTTTGTATTGTTCAGATAACAAATTATATTTGAATTTTGAATGTCTGAACATTAATTTCAAGTTTATATTTTTTAACTTGAATCTTCAAATAAAGAGTATTTAAAAGAATCTGGACAAATTTAGAGTTAACATTTGCGCATATAAATAAATATAAAGATCCTTTTTAAATTGAAGTTAAAAAAAATATATATTTATGCATAATCCCCCTCATCATTCATGTTCCATTAGTGGTTGACTGAAGAAAAGGTTATTAAAATTTGAACACTTTTATAATCTTAACCATGCAAAACTAGGAATTTTGTATTAGCTCCACTAAAATTCTGCATTGGAATTTCGAAAAAGATATTTATGCGTGTCTCACATACTCAGTTGAAAAACATATATTTACCATAAATACTAATAATTCTTTGGATATTTAAAATTATGATTATATAGATTAGTTTTTTAATATATATATACATATATATATATATATATATATATATATATATATATATATATATTCGACTTCTAATATTTTTTCAAGTATTCCTTAGATTTCATATAATTTAATTAAGTGAGGGGATATTAAAGTCGCACTCTCTCTCTTCTCTACTCAACTTCTTGAGGGCTTTTGGCGACGGTCCTGTGGCCGGGGTATCAGGTGGTCAAGGTATCGAATCATGGTTGGCATATCTCGAGTTCGAGCCCAGTGCCACAAAAGACCCGCCGTGTAGGGCAGCGATGCACGTTAAATCTATCGAGAGCTGAAATGTGCTCTCGTTGGTGTGGTTTGGTAGTTAGGAGAGGGGTTGCCAGCTCAGGTATCGTCCTCGTCATTTGACCATTTTTCAAAATTACGAGGTCCATCACTAAAAGCCCTCGTGTAGCTGAACAGTGCAACGTTAATATTCACTCACTTGGCGACGGACCTCGTAATTTTAAACCATGGTCAAGTGACGAGGATGACGCTTGAGCATCGCTCCCTTACACGGCGGATCTTCAGTGGTGCTGGGGTCGAACTCATGACACGTCAGCTACGAGTCCGTTACTTTGACCATTAGGCTACCGCGGCCTCACAATGTGGTTGAAAACTGCATGTTATGAGTAAAAATATGCTGAAACATTTGATGAACTTCTAATAGATTTTTGCATAGAAGATAGATGAGTGATATGCTAAAATGACAATATGTAAAAGTTATGAGAATATAGATGACAATTTTTGAAAAATTCAATTTAAGTTTCAGTCTGAAACTTATTCGTTTTTTTTCGCATTTAATATTAAATAGTCGCGATAACAAATTAATAGTTTAATGCATTCATAGATTATAAAAAATAAAGGTATAAATGACATTGTTGGGAATAATAAGTTTTTATAGTTTTGAATTCAGACTTCTTTGCAGGAGTGTAGACTATTAAAAGGCTGATGTAGAAGTTAGAAAACTAATATTTAAGATATATGGAAAACAATATCTGCAATTCCATGATCTTGACGAGCAGAAGACGGCATTTTTACTTAGTAGGGCAGAGTAAGCATAAGGTAGGAGCTTGTGGAGTAAACAACCAGGCATCTGCAGTTTTGGCAGGTAATGAACTCCCATTTGTTGCTTTCTCTCTCTCTCTCAGTAAGGAATATAAAAGTAACAAATACAAAAATAAGTCATGTAAAATTTTATATATTTTAAAAACAATAAATTGTGAACTTAATTTCCAATTCATTGTCACGAGTTGGCAGTAACTACGGTATTCTATCGACGTACTTCTTATATATATATATATATATATATATATATATATATATATATATATATATATATATATATATATATATATATATATATATATATATATATATATATATAAGTACAATTGATAGAGTACCAATAATTTTTTAACGCAATTTTATATTTCGTTCTCGTAAACTTTACTCCTTTTAAAACATGTATTGACAAAATACTCTCCTTTTGTATATTTATAAAATTTTAAAAATATAATGGTTATCTTACCCAACATTTTAAATCAGGGGCGGCAACTGTGTAGCTAAGACGTGCCAAACCAATCTGTCAGTATCATTCAGCGTGCCACATAGTAGGAAATTTTTGAAATCCTTCGATTATTACGGTAATATTTGCAGATTTAAAGAATAGAGGTAAATAATTTAGATTTACAGTTTTATTTTATATTAATTATGGATCAATAAAATACATTTATTAACATAAAAATAAACAATATAAAATGTTACTATTTCTTCAACAAAGATAAAAAAAAATTAAAAAAATGGATGTTTCCAACATATTTACTTAAATAAGAAATAGACAAAGTGAAATATATAAATGATTCCCTCCATTATAGTTAAATAAAAATTGTAATGCGAATTAACTCTTTCATGACTCTTCTTTCATATCGCAAAACCAGGGGTATAATGCATGACACGATTCTGAGCATTCAGTTGCTAAACAATTTCTTTGCGGAGTCGAAATATGTTTCATATTAGGAAAGATTTTTTACTTTGATATGCCGAATCACATAAGTGGAAAGCAGAGTACATGCAATTTTCTTTTTTCAACAATTAAATCCCCTAGCAATAACACTCAATTATTTACAAAATAGCTGTAAATTTATCCTTAGAATTATCTTTCAGATTATTTTGTAGTTCCATAAATGTCCATAACTCTCAGAAGATGTTTGTCAAATGAGGTCTATTATCACCTTCCATCCACTCAAGAATTGACAAATTTGTAGAGTAGTGCTGAGTGCCACTAAGAATTGTACCACGTGCCACAGGTCCATAGATTGCCGACACGTTTTAAATGTTCTTATTAACTAACCATCTTCTATTCAAACACAATTTATATGATAAAAAAGGGTTTTCATTCATTTTGTAGGGAATTGTATTAGATTCAACCATAAGTAATTTTATGTTTCAAATAAATTACGTTGTTTCGGGGATCCCCTTAGAGCAAAATGAAAGGAATTTGACATAATTATAGTAAGTTTCTCTAAAAGGGGAAACGTTCACTTTCAAAATACACTGCGTAAAGTGGTTTTAGGTGTACGAAGTTATATTCACTATTATTCCTAAAATAAATTTTGATATTTTGGTTTTTCGTTAAGAGGAGATGATGCACGTTAAACACGCCGACGTCAAAAGTCCTCACGCTGGTGTGATGTGGAAGTTTGGAAGGGTAGTTATCAGCTCAGGTATCGTCCTCGTCACTTAACCGCGGTTCAAAATTACGTAGTCGCTCGTCAGTAGCCACCGTGTTGACTTAGAATGCAATATAAACCCTTGACGTGTGCACTTGAGTTAATTCGAGTACGCTAAACAGTTCCAAATATGCACATTAGATATAATTCAAACGAGGTCGCATTTTATGCTGCTTTAATTTTCTCACTCAAATATCAGCGAGCGCCGTCTGCACTCGAGATATTTGACTGTTGTTTCTTATATTTACGATTTAGTCGTTAAACATCAAAAACTCGTTTTCAATGTAAAGACTGTAATGTTGGACTGTGTGTGCAGTGCCGTGTTTCGAAAATATCACACTGTGACATTTCTGTAAACGACATGTATGTGTCTTTCTCATACTTTGATATTTTTTGCTATTTATACCTGTTAAAATTATTTTTTATAAAAGGTTTTTTGTAACTAATTGTAAATTGAATAAAACCTTTTCTTAGAATTATATGTATTTGAGGATGAAATCTGATTTACTTTATTCAGGAAAGTTTTAGTAAATTTCATTTTCTTAGCCAACTTATTTCTTTTAAAACATGCATATTTGTGTGTTATATAATTAAATTTCTAACTATCTAAAATTATGTCTGGCTTTTTTCTTCATTAAAATCTTTCAGGATTTTACAAATTATCTTGCCATTTTTCATTATGTACTTAATAAGGAAAAATATATCTAAATATAAATAATTTCTGTCCTAATAAACATATAATTGTTTTTAGCTACAGTTTGGAAAATGTATTGAAATTTGTATCGGGACAGGATTTTAACATATTATGAATGTGTTTTTTACTGCCACTATGTTATATATTTATCTTTCAGTCTTTTTACAATATGAGTAGAAGTCGTAAACAGTTTGTCACAGTAAAATTAATTTTTGTTTTATATTCAAATTATACTATTATATTGATTCTGAAAATAATAGGTTAGTTTGACAAGCCATTATTTCCCAATTTTAAAGCATTGAACAATTTTGAAATTTTTTAAACTTTTCTAAAATGTTCAATTATTAAAAATATTTAATTATTGTAAGTGATTAATATTTCTTAGATTATTGAAAACAAAAAGTATAAAATTTAAAATATATCTCTTTGTTGAATTTTAATAATTATTTTTATGGCTAAACCTGGAAAAAACCCAACTTTTTTTTTAAATATTAACATTAAGATATTTTTAAAAAATAACTAGAGCTCTCAGACCTAAATCCATATGAACTGTTATAGAACATATGTAAGGGAACATTTACAAGATATTTCAAGACTCTATCTTGAACAGGAAAAACGCCTTAGAGATTAGAAAACACTCTCATCTTCAAAATTAAAAATCTGAGAAAAACATATTTAAAATTTGTAATAGCATAAAAAAAATTCCATTGCCTGTAAAGCTTTAATTTTTCAATCTGTTACTATCCAACTTATGCTCTACATCTGGCTCTTAATTTGATCAATTATTCACTTTTATCAGAACCTTATATATTCACAAGAGTTTTAAATGCAAAATATTTATATAGAAATTAGTAGTTATACAAACGTAATCCAGAAATCACCAAGTTTGTATACAATATCTATTTTTTTCTCAGTTCCCCATCGTGGCAGTTAAGCAAGTTTAAGTTTTTGTTGCATGACTTTAAAATAGTGCAGTGTAGTACTACAATAGATTTATTATAATGTAGTTTGTGGTACATCAGGGAAATATTTAGTTCATTCTGCAACATTTGTATTCTGTAGTCTAATTGTAATATTACCTGAAAAAGCTGCATTTTAGATTTACCATTTTCAGTCATATTCCATCCCTTTCAAGTATTATTTATCACAGTAGCCTGCGTACATTTTGGTCATGGCATTTTTCAAAAGGAAAAAAAATAATGAAAACAAAGTAAAGAGCTTTTATATAAATTACATAAACTATGTATCAAAAAATATATTGGTCTTTAAATCAATCTTAAGTAAATGTGAGAAAACTCAAAAACTTAAAAACATGAGCAAACAGAAATGATTTTAGAAACTAAAATTGTAGTTAATTGCCGTTTCACACGAAATATTGGATTGTGTTAAAAAAATATTTTTAATTAATTCAATCTAGGAATGCAAAAATGCTTTAAAATGAAACCGAATTTAAAATCAAAACTCAGAAAATTAAAATTTCTTAAAACCTAATTGGTTTTAGATCAGAAATTGAGCAAGTTTTCCAAATATATGAAATATATATTTGCAATAAATTGGGTGAACTCTCTGTTGGCCGTGAAGTGTAGAAAATGTCAATTTCACAATCCTCGCCCTAGGTCACAGCTGTGAATGAGAAACCTCCCGTTTCGAAGAACACAGAGACCGAAAAGCAATAAAATCCTTCCCTGCAAAACCAATCGGGACCTCCTGCGGCGTTAACAGGGGAAAGCACTAAACAGCCATTCGTTTTTGAAGAAGTTCGCGATATTTATCGGAGCATTTTCGGAGTAGCTAACTTAAAAAAATGAGATCGCTTTCGAAGTGAAATTCAATTAGCGGGTCATCCAGTCAGAGGGTTAAATCCACTCTCTCTCTCTTTTTCAAGATAATTTTCAATTATTCCAAACTGTTTGCAACAAACATTCCGTAACAATTTTTTCGGAGCAATTTACGATATTATATGCTTTGTTAATTTGGCTAAATAATGGGGGCAAATAATGTCCCGTGGGCTACACACAACCCGTCAAAACACTCAAATTTCCAAATAGACAAAAAGAAGTTCTCTATATTTGAGTCAACATATGTATGTGAGCAAAAATTTTCACGCACGAAAATCGACAAGAGTAAATGCAAATGCAATTGGACTGGTTTTAAACGGCAGGTTATGATGATAATTTCAATAAGCAATCTCATTCCTGATTTTGAAGAAATGTAGAAATTTATGATAGGGTACATTTGTCTCAGTAAACTGATTCTGAAGTTAAATATTCTTAGATATAGGTATGGAATTTAAGCCGAGTAAATAAACTGAATAAAACGTCAACTATTTTTCAATTCCTACTATTAGCTCACTATTTCTATATATTTATTTACTTATATATTTATTTATTTATTTATATTGGTAAATTGTCAATCCTTAATAAAATATATTTTAAAGCGATCAATAAGGCTGAAATTTTATATACAGGATTATTTTGGATGACAGTAGAATAATATAATAGTAATTAATAAAAATTAATTGATTAAAACTAATTATTTAAAGAATTAAAAATACAACCACACTGGCATCATTTTTGGCGACTTGTGTTAAAACTTGAAAAAGTTTTTTCCTCACGTGTTAAAGTATTCAGTTGAACTGAAATTTATATTGGATGATAATACAATAATATAATAATAATTAATAAAAATTAATTGATTAAAACCAATATTTTACAGAATTACAAATACAACCATGTTGGCATCATTTTAGAAACTTAGAGACCCTTTTGGCGACTTGTGTCAACACTTGGGAAGGTTTTTTTTCTCACATGTTAAAGTATTCAGTTGAACCGAAATTTATATACACGATTGTTTTGGATGACAATACGATACTTTAATGATAATTAATAAAAATTAA
Source organism: Trichonephila clavipes (assembly GCA_019973935.1). Taxonomy (NCBI): domain Eukaryota; kingdom Metazoa; phylum Arthropoda; class Arachnida; order Araneae; family Nephilidae; genus Trichonephila; species Trichonephila clavipes. Next base: position 90,220 of record BMAU01001912.1, on the reverse strand, counting down.
TTACCAACTTAATGTTGTGATTTTGTCATATGTATATACATATGTATATTAATTGAAACTATTTAATAAAAAGTAGCTAATATAAAATTTTTCTTTGTTGTTCTAAGTAGGAATTAACTTTAATTTTTTTTTATATTACTTGTGTGTGTTTAAATTTATATTTATTGGTTGTTGTAATGCAATTTATATCTTTTCTGAGATGCAAATTTACCGAATGAATGTCATCATTTAATTATTTTAATCATTTCCACCGATATTATCCGCTTCACAAAGTGGCCCACAGGCCAAAACAATTGATCATCACTGATCTAAGCAAATGAACATTTTAAAGCATTTTTAATTAAATTATCTAATTCCAAGGCAAAGGTTTTTAATATGCTACTCTCTCAAAAATTAACGCATTTTCCACAAATAATATAGATATTTAGTAAGGTTACTTATGAATAATTTGATCAAATACAAACAGATATTTTACAACCTGTTCAAAAGGAAACTACAAGCTTTAACATTTCCTAAAATTAAAATTATGCAGAGTTATAAGAAAAAATAAGGAAAGAAATTCTTCAAATTTCCAGGAATGGGTTATTATACTGAAAGTTGAAAGTTAAGAGCGTACTAAGAAAGTGAAAAAAGAGGAATTTCAATTTTATTCTTATACGTTAAAATACTATATGTATATTATCATTTTTTATATAACTATAATGTTAATAGAAAAAGATACAACCAAAAATTACTAAATAATTATTCAAACTCTTGAGTTCATTTTGCATAAAAAGAATCATAAACTGTTCAGAAATGTGTTTTGCAAATGCCATTTTACGAAAAATTTACGTCGATGTTATTCAAGATTGAGCAAAATTAAACATGAAACTTTTCAGAAAATGCTTTGCATTTTTACATTCTCTTCATTTCTAGTATCGATCTTTCTAACTTTTATGGCGATCTCATATATTACAGAACTTTAAGATAAACTCTTTTTACAGCTTTTTGATGACCTCTATAAACTGAGAAGTTTCGAATTGCACTTTAACGATATTCTTCCCGCATGAGTCAAATTTTGAAAGCTAAGAAGCATCTCAATTTTAGAATTTTTAAGCTTCAAGTTAAATTTCAAAAACTTTTATTAATTTTCATTTTGATATAAGAATATGCTCAAAGTTTTCACTGTATCTGGCAGTTATTTGTTTATATATTAAGTAATACTGAACAAAAATTAAAGATATTATTCTAAGCATAATGCATTAAGTGCATGAAACATCTGATACTTAAGAACATTTTATGCCTACTAAGGTCGTTAGGTACATAGTCAAAATTTGTTACAAACAAAAAGTTCACAATAACTACAATTTCATTTCAACTTCTTTCAAAATTGTGTAGAAATATAAGCATATATAAAATAGCTTAGTTTTTATTCAAAATTCTAATTTTATGTATTATTTACTCTAAATCAGCGTTTCTGAAACTTTGGGGCTTGCCTTTCCGGGGGAGGGAGTGGTAAGTTTACGTGAGGAACGTAAGCATATCGGAAAGTCAAAAATAAAAGATTATTCGAAAAATTATTAACTTACTGACAGAAAGAAACACAACATGCATTCTGAACTTTGAAAAGTAACATAATACTTTCCTATTACTAAAACGGCCGAGTTTCTCTGCCGAAATAGTATTATCATCAGAAAGGTCATTCGTGGGTAAATAATATTATTTCATCTTGATCTGTCTGTGTAAACGATCGCAGGAGTAAACGTTGAGACTGTATTAGTAAATAATATGGTTGCTAAGTCTACCGAATTTGGGGACAAAAATTAATTTTCCTGGTAAAGTCTAGAAAAACTTAGGGTGATTATTTTACGAGAAAGTTCCCGAGACCACTTTATTCTACATAAAGATGACACAAATAATTCTAAATTGTGATAACGGATTCGTATTTCTGTGTGAACAATGAGTTCTTGCTAGTGAGGATTTTGCGTATACTATTGTAGATTATTATACTCGGAATGGGTAAGGTCGAATCAGCCTTTTGTCCCTTCAGTGGGTCGATAAATGGTTAATGAGCTTGCTTGGTAACTAAACACTGGGGGGTTCGATTCAGACTGACCACCTGATTTGAACATCTACGCATGCATCTCAACGCCCGATAGTCCGTTTACTGAGATGGGCATAGTCGGCCTTGGTGTTCATGGGCTGTTGAGCCTCTGAGTTTAGTTTAGTTTTAGTTTTGTAGATTTAACGTGTATTAATAGTTTCCTGTAAACTGAAAATGTTTTAGTTACTGTATAGTACCAGAATGAATTATTATTTACTTTGAATAAACCTGCATGTTAATTGTGTAGGCCTTCCTTTAACTGGCGAACAATAAAACACGTCACAATATATGTTCTTTTCATCCTTGATTATTGCCATATACATAATCCTTAACAAAACTTAGAAAACAGCACATAAGTTGTAAGCGACAGACCTTGTATTTTCCACCTTAGAGAAGTAATAGCGTTAATTTCTATTTTCAAGCATAATCTCTAAGAATTTACAATGCAAAAAGAAAACACAATAAGTAATATAAAAAAATTAAATCTATTTCTACTTAGATGAACAAAGAAAAATTTTAATTTAGTTACTTTTTATAAATTTTAATTACAATTAATATTAATATGTATATACATATGACAGAATCACTATGTTAAGCAGGAAAATAGAAAGGAATTTTCCTTGCAATTTTTCATTTTCCTTTCTAGATATGGTGTTGGATTTTATTTTGTTTGTTACTATTTACTCATTAATTAAATTTATTTATTCCAATAAAATAGTATAGTAAAACGATATCACATTCTCAGAAATTAGGCCAACCGACGTTGGATTCGAATCTACAATCTTTGGAATAGAAGTTCAGCGATAACCATTGAGCTACAGGACACATCGAAAGATTTTTCATTCTATAAATGGTTTTGGACTATTATTTTTGTTTGTTACTAATTATTCATTTTTTAATATAATTAATTAATTAATATTTGAAAAATCTGTGTTAGCATCAAGTGTCATTCACTACAAGCTTAAAAAATGTATTTGAACTTGAATGAATGAATAGAAAGTATTTTATTATCGATTGAAAATTTGAACATGATACTATGTACATATATATATATATAGTGAGAGTATGAACTAATAGTAGGAATTGTGAAAAATACTATTAGTTAGCGTTGATTTAATTTAACAGGTTATTGAATTTCACATTCCGACAAAGATATATTGGTTCGAGCAGACTTTCCCAGGGTGCAGGTTGCTTCAAATGTTTTAATGGTGTTACGGTCCACCTAGTTGCTTAGATAGGGTTATTCCGTATTAAAGTTGTATGTTTTCTCTTCTTAACACGGGCTTTTAACATTGTTCGCCTCTTTCAAAATATGATAGATTACTATGTTTACTGCAAAAAACAAAAATGACACAAAATTGTCAAATTGAATGTTCCTGGTAAACTAACCCAAACGTTGGCAGACCAAGCAGTGAAATTTTTTGTGTTGAAGAAGCATAAAGATGAGAGCAGTTTCTTAAAAAATACTTTTATTAATAATCAAGGTTAAAGTCAATGTGCTCGTCACTGGAGCGATCAAAAACAATAAGTTGACTAATAAAATCTTTGTTCAAAAAATCAACTTTACCAGACATCCGAGAGATTCGAACCGTCTTCTTACAGTCTAATATTTAAAACCAATTTATCATCTTAAAATGGTGATGCAATATACAGTTTCATAGCCAACCATCCGCTCTCTATTTCATAGCTAAAAAAACACACTTTTTATATTTCCTTTTTTTTCTCTTTCTCCAAAAAAACTAACACGAGCCGAGTTTAAGTAGTCGTTCAATTTGCATTCCAGTTGCTCCAACAACAAATCACGAAACTTGCAGAAAGGTCAAGTTCGAATCGGTTTTTTACTTTCATTGGGATCATGGAACGGGATTGGAAAAACAACACAAAGAGACCATAAAAATTTGGAGCCCATGGGGAGCGAATGAATATTAAATCTGCCGGTTCTCAATGTCTTCTTTTTGTCTTGGTATGGTGTTCAAAGAGAAAGTACCAACTCAAGTGTCATCTTCATAAAGTGTGTGTAAACCAAGGCTATTGGTGACTAAGTGTGTATAAAAAAGGCTATTAGTGACGGTACTCGTAATTTCTTCACTTCGTCGTTTCACCATAGTCATTTCACATGGTCAAGTCATGAAGATTGCATTTTTCAGCTGGTATCCTCTCTCCAAATTTCCACACCATGCTAAAAGGACTTACAGATTCTTCAGTGGCTTATAGTGTTAACACCTACTCATTAAAAAAGGATGCTTTCCCTCTCAAAAGTGTTAAGATAACCAATAAAAAGGGTTTAAATATTACAACAAATCATTATTGTAACCGAATATTAATTTATAACATACGTTTTAAATAAATAAATACTGCCTATATTCTTAGATTTTTTTATTTCCATAGTTTCAAACAGTGAAGTCCTTTTCTGAATATTTTTAATGTAAATTTCAGCTTAGCATGAACTACCAAAAATTTATATCTTTCATTTTTAATTTGGATTCATTTTTCTGAGAAATATGACTGTGTAGTTAGTTAGTATACTTTGGGATTAAAAATGGATAAAATTTGACACTAATTAGACATCATTCATGTATAATATTAATGATTTACAAATCTTATAGTTGTAAGAATTTATAAATCAAAGGGATCCTAGAAAACTATGAAACTTGTGACCCCTAAGCCCGTCGACGTTTTTTATGCGAAATTTTTTTTAAAAATAAACAGTTGTTTTACTTTATACAAATAAATATCATAATTAGAAAAATAAGAAAGTATAAGAATTTTGTTTTAATGTTAAATTTTACAGTATTTACATCATTTTTGTTTTAGAATTCTGACACGCAAAAGCTTTATAATATATACTTTTTATAAGTACACACTGCATCGTATGAATATATGTTCACAAATCTCGAAAAAAAATTTATGTTAATACTTTTTCAAATAGTTCAGGACTTAGTGTGTGTGCAAAGGCATTACATACTGTACAACACAATTTTAAGGATCTAAATTCTTGCCTTGATAAAAGAAAAACTTCCATCTTCACCTCAAGGAAAATGCCAGATGAGAAGCATTCTATTACCATAGAAAAACAGCATTACCTTTTCAAAATACTAGCACTAAATAATACTTCCAAAAAATTAAAATACACGTAAATTAAAGAAAAAAAAGAGAAAATATCAGTGAAACGGGCCACGACCAATATTCAGCAGCTCGGGCAAAACAGTTAAAGGGTAACGGGAAAAATAGTTAAAGGGCTAAGCTGGATACTTTATTTAATACCAACATATTTAAAATGCAGACGTTATGTAAACCCAATGGGCTCAATTCATGAAGGTCACATGATAAAGATAAACACGTGTCCTCCATTGAATTCAAAACAGACATTAAACTAATTTTACGTGTTATTCAAATTTTATAATTAAGTAAAAAGATGTTGAAATGTTACGAAAAAAAGATTTAAAATTAAAATTAAAATCTCATTTTATGCATGTACTTATGCATTTTACGCATTTTGTATATTATTTGCTTTATTATTGTTGACAAATGTATACCTTTTAAGAGAAAGTTTGTGGAAAGAGCAAATATTGGCAACAAAAAAGCACATTAAATAATTAGCTGGAAACGTATGATTGATTACTTTTATCGTGTGGCTATGACGTCGAGTGGGCTTTTGAATTAATTGGTTAAAAACTCGTGGTTTTCTAAATCATGTGACTATGACGTCACATGAATTGAGCCCATTCTTGTAATGTGACTAAGAATTTTGTTTGTGAACGTGATTACAGAAATATACTGAGTCCGATAAAATCTCCTATCGTTTAAAAAAGGCTTATTTACATTTAATTACGTTTTAATAAATTTACTCAACGAAACGCTTATTGTGTGTGTGTTTCGAATTTCTATACATTTTTTATATGAATCATTATATTAAGAATAATTTCCAATTATGCAATATATATATATTGCGAAATATGCAACGTAAGAATTTTTCATTACTATTATTGTTAGAAAGATTTGTAAGAGACACAAAAAATGTGGAGAATATATATATATTTAATTTTGGAAAAATAAATGCTGAGTTTGCCAAATAACAACCAAAATATTGAAAGAGAATAGCCAGCACATTCAACTTTCAAATATGTGAGTCGAAAGACTTATTCTAAACCATTCTTTATTAGAAAAACTTTATTGTAAGCAAACGCTTCTTCAAAACTTTCTCGCATGCATAGCTTTCTCCGACTTAGCAGAACTTTTAGTTTGACTGCCATTATGATGAAACGAACATAATTCTTTTACCTAGGGATAACAATTCATTTTTTTTTTGTATATAAAAAACCATGCACTGCATTTGAGTTTTCTGTTCATACTTGAAGAGGTGTTATACGTAGTTCTTATATAAAATTTTAAAAAAGGATTGATTAGTTAAATTTAAAAGTGATTCCTTAGAGCAAGGGTGTCTCGTGACCAACAACGAACATTTTTGCGGCCCCAGCCAATATATTCCACACAATAATGCATCAGAATTTTTTTTTAATTCTCCTGAAATTGGAAAGTTAGCAGCAGAAAATAAATGTCAAGTGTCAGGGTATGAACATTAATTTTTTATGTTATTTATATATATTTATTATAATTTTTATTCAAAATAAACCTACGTTTCTATGAATAATGATTTTTTGCAGCCCGCCTTAAGTTAAACAGTGTTTGCTAGGCCCGAGTTAGCTATTGAGTTTGACATCCACGCCTTAGAGTAAAGTTAATGATATATATATATATATATATATATATATATAATCCATAAATATATATATATATATAAATCATAAATATATATATATATATAATCCATAAATATATATATATATATGTCAGGTTTGAAAAGTTTAGGTTCAAAATTAAGGAAGTAATAAATGAAAATAGAGCGAACTCTTTACCATCGCGTAAGGATTTATGAGCAAACAAGCCTGTTAAAAGGAGCAACGAGCGCTGACGAAGGTGAACGCATACTAGAAAGGACTTGGCTGGTGTCTCCTCGGTGAGATGTTGTATTTGGGAACACCCGGTTGCGCGGCAAAAGGTCCGCCATGTTAGATTATATATGATGAAAGCGTAATAAAGGAATATTATAAAGATGATACCCTCCTCATTTTACCAGCAGGCCTGGGGCCTGTCATATATATATATATATAATCCATAAATATATATATATATATATAATCCATAAATATATATATATACAGATAGCTAGATAACCTAAGTATAACTATTCCAGATAGGAAATGTTAGGCACAGTAATACTTTAACAAACTCCTGGCTTTAGGAACCAAGATTGCAGGTTTAAACAGGTTTCAGGGCTAGCCAACCTTACCTGTAATTTGTCTGTACAATGTGCCAATGGTAAATGAAAGAATAATATAGGAGAAATTTAAATATTACAAATAAAATCACTATACTACTAAAATATAACGATAAAATTATAGCCTACTAGTATTCACAGTATAAATTTAAAGTCGTTGCAATAGGGTAAATAGTAAGACTTACTTCGTGAGTATATCAACAAATTATGTTTCATGCCAAATACAACAGAGGAATATCAGTACCGCATAAAGTTAAAAATTTATGATAGAATATATATATATATATATATACATGTGTGTGTGTGTGCGTGTGAGCGTGTGAGCGTGTGCGTGTGTTTCTGTGTGTGTGTGTACTCGTAAGTGTTGTGGATCGGAAACTCTAAGTAATGTACGAATCATTTTAAATATTTTTTTAATCAAAATATACATTTTGCATAGAACTTAATACTTGTTTGAAAGATATTCTGATACGCTTTTCATTGCTTTTAAAATAATAAAAAATAAAATAACAATTATAAGTTATATAAAATTTCCATCAAATTTATTTACAAATAAATAGCAGCTGCAAGTACTTGCACAAAGATAAAATTTATTCATTAAATAAACTTGTGCTAATACATGCTCAAAAATCATTTAATAGTAATTTAATAAAGCTCAAATGTATGGAATAAAAATTTTGAATAAATATGATTATTTTTTTATGTATGAACTTTGAAGTTAGCAATTTAGAAAGAATATAAATAAAGATCATTCCATATATATATATTTAAAATAGTTTACATACTTGAGCTAAGCATAACTGGTCTAATTTAATGAGTAATTTTAATGTCTTATTGAAAAGCTTTTGTTTGATCGCAGCTAAATATTTCTGGAAAAAATATTTCGACCATATTTAACTTATCAAATGACTTGGATATATGTATTAAATTTATAAATCAATTTTTATATCTAAGAGTTCTTCTCTACCTAAAATATTAACAGATATGAACATTTAACATTTTTCTTGCAAATATTGCACGTTCTGTGGGATGAAATAAAAGTCTATGATTCAAAAACGATTTTAAAAATGAATATTGATTTATCCATTTTAGTTTCATCAAACGAATATGATTTGTTTGAAATAAAACAAATAAAAATACTGTACAAGTTGTTTTCCAATTATCTTTAAGACTTGAATTAAGTATTATTTAATATTTAAATTTGTGACTAATTTTAAATTGTAATTCATAAATGTTATTTGGGGTTAAATTTAAAAATCGTATATTAAGTATTCTAAAATGAAGGAAAAAATAAATATATATATATAATTATATCTGATATTTTCATACAATTTCCTTAACTGCCAAGTTCTCATATAAATATGTTTTAATAACAAAAATATCTTTAAAGATGTCCATGCAGAATGTTAGCAAATTATCGAAGGGCAAACTTTACATTAGCTTTTTAATAGCCTGTCAAATTTCTTATAAAGAAGATATATCGAGTATTAATGTTTGCATATAATTTGATTATTTTTGTTAAATTACCAATAAATTTCAAAAATGAAATGAAATTAATTTAATTTTATTTTGCCAGAATTTTTCTACATATTTCCAAAAAAAAATGTTTCTATATGTTAACAGAAGTAAAATTAGACCATTTTTTAAGAATTTCGGCCATTATCTTATTTTATCAACAATATTTATCAACTAAATTACAACAAAATTAAAAATACTTATTGATTGATTATTTATTTTGACGATCTCGCACTTAGCAATGCGCAAGGGTTATCGAAATAGACTAAATAACTTTGAACCTCGGTCAAGTTACTAAATTAATATCTGAGCTCTAATCATTTTTATCAAATAAATTTTAACTTTGCAGCCACAAACATTTTGTGCACAGTTAGCATAAAATAAGAAGCCACTCATTGACAAATGAAGAAAAAACATTTATTTGGCACTGTATTATGAGGCTTGGAAGCCTTCAAATAAAGTAGGACAACTCTCAATAGCACAGAGCAAACTAAAAACGGAAAGCTTCTATTCACAAGCAAGCGTTCAGGTGCCAATTATATAATACATGGACAAAAAAAAATAACGCACCATGAGTCGTTAAAATGAAACAAAATTTTGCATATGTAATGACTACTTTGATAAAAGTAAATGTTTAGAAAATGAAAGGAAAATGATCATTTACTTCAGAAAAAAAAACAAAAGAAAGGAGGATACAATACCCTGTTGAACCCCCTCTAGCGCAGATGCACGATACGATACGATCGTGAATTGAGCCATACAAGATCTGTATGATGTCTTGAGACACTTCGTTCCATATTTGCTGTAACCTTTTGTTCTAATTCGTTCAAACTCGTGGGATGCCTAACTGTGTCGCTGTAAAGCAAAGGCAGGATTGAGGCATTCAACGCGGGCTCTCCACACACGAACACAATTGTCATCACTGCTGAGATTGAATCTGGATTCGTCACTTAAGTCAACCTGGTCCCATTCCACTGATATGTCTAGTTTCCTCTTCCACGGTACCACTCTAAACGTAGGCGTCGAAGGGTTGGCGTCAAGGGTTGCGCACGTAATGGGTGCCGTGATCCCAAATGTCATTCAGCCAGGCGCCTTTGTATGGTTTCAAAAGACACAGGGGCCCATAGGGAAGGTACTACCTGTGCCTGGATGGCGGCTGATGAAGCAGTTGGATGTATGTGTGTATTGCTTATGATGTGGTAGTTTTCTCAACGACTGGTCTGTCGAGGGCGTCCTGAGACTGGTCTTCGTGTAAATGACATCCCTACGATCGACTGGTCCCAACACCTCCTCACAACACAATCAGAACGGTCTAATTGACGAGCTACTCGTCTAGTTGACCACCAAGCTTTCATCATGCCAATTATTCTCCCCTTCGTACTGGGACATCTGCTCATATTGTCTTCGAAAACGGCGTAATGGCATGTCTACCTCAGCTCTTACTTTGTAAATGATTCAGCACACTCAAACAAGCTTTGATTACCTGTTTTATGCTCCACGTAGAACGCCGTTAAACTCCCTCTACCGGCTATACGTAATGCGCAATCATGCTGCATTTCTAATAATTGGCATATCTCCCGGACATGTACTTCCATGCCAAGTTTTGTTACTATACCGCAATAATTTCTTGGTGAGTTAATTTTTTTGTCCATGAGTACAGTTAAGGAATTATAAGCATCTCCCCATCCCCAAACATCTACTCTAGGCTGAAGTATGGACCTTGAGCCTCAAAAAATCTGATGTTGAAAACCCGTCATATGTGCGAGAATATTTAGTGGTATTGAAACTCACTCACACAGTTTTGGATTGCACAGCGTGTGGTGTTTAAACTTCCTGTTTTCAACATGTTCGAATGATGTTCATAATGAGGGGAGGGGAAGGGATTTGGTAGAAGGGCTAGAGTGGGATATTTGGGGATTTATCCCAGACCAGGCTCCCCATGGGAAGCCTTCCCTGAAGGAGTCATCTCTCGCGAGTGGACGTAAACTGTTCTGAGTGGACACCTGATGTGTCTCCTCCTGGTTGCTTCGTGCGGTCTCTGGTTTTAAAAGATCGGTCTACGATCCTATAAGACCTAAGGCAGCGTTTCTCAAACTATGGGGTGCACCCCCTAGAGTGACGTGATAACTCTACAAGGGGGCGCGAGCATATTAAAAATTCCTAAACAAAAGATTATATTAAAAAAAATATTTCTGTAAATAAACAAAATTCATTCTGACATAATAAAAAATAAAATACACATTTACACTGATAAAATACAGTTATAAATGTATCAATCTATACAGTGACTACACTCCCCCTTTTCTTCCGAGCGACCCGTCTTCCCAATGGGAGACGAGCTGCTCGACCAATGGAGAGAATTCCTCTCCCATCTCAGATCGCATTCCTTCCCTGCACTTCTCAATCCCAAGACATGTCGTAAGCTCACTCGCCCAGGAAACTCTCGGCCATTGGTCAAACGAGTCACTCTGAACGATCCTCGGTCGCTCGACGACCCCAAAAATTTAGCAATCCAGTACTTATTTTTCCACTTTAATTTTAACAAGGGCACGTAAAGAATCTCAATGGTATTCCCCAAATGTTATGATAGCAGATTAAGATCTCTCTTCTGAGATCAGGTGCTCCGATGGAAATATCAACATCTCTCTCTCTATACCGTGTATTTTATACTTAATTTAACAATACTAAGTTAGCACCAAGTTTGATAATTACCAGCAACCTCTTATAGGTTTGTATTAAAACTTATCTTGCACGGTGTAAATGATACCTTAATTGCCGAATAAAAGTTACGCGATTCCTCCCCAATGCCACCGTTTTCCACGTAGATGCTCACATGTGATGTTTTTTTTTTTTTTTTGGGGGGCGGAGAAAAGGGATAAATAACCATATCCTCTGAAATAAGTAAATCCTTCACAAACACTGTCAAAGTCCTTTTGTTGCATTCCAAAGTCTTCGGAATATTTTTAAGGACAGTAGAGCATAGAAAAGATCGTACTTCGGAAAGACGTATACATACGTTCGGAAAATTTTTCCTTTAACTGAGAGAGGGTTTTATATACGCCGGTGGCAAATTCGTATTGTATAGCTGTAGTGTCAAAGTATGGTATTACTAAATTCAATACATTGTTATTGTATGGAGGGGGGCGCAATGAAACTTATGATTAAATATTGGGTCGCGAATATTGAAAGTTAGAGAAACACTGATCTAAGGAACAACATCCGAGCCGAAACTTACAATATCCCGGTCGATATGCTTGAAAAAGGTGACTCAAAGTTTTTAATATCGAATGCATTAGTGTATTGATAATGAATGACGACATTTGACATAGTATTTAAAACTGCGCAAATTCAAATTTCCAATGTTGTGTGAGAGGCAGAAAATTACAATGAAATCAAATGTCACATACATTGTATTCATTGTTTCATTCCACATACATTGTTTCATTGTATTTTCAAAACAGGAAGTTCCCACGCATCACCCTGTATTAAACCGGCACTTCTCACGCAGGGTATGTCATACCCACCGTCTAAATTTTTCCAATGCTTTTTCCAAACCCTTTTATGGAAAATGGATAGTTTCTCATGTAGCTGTCTTTATGGCCATACCCTTTGAGGGGCCTCAGGCGAACTCTGGATATATGTTTTGGGATACCACCACTTCGGGTACGTCATACCCTGCGCGTGAATCACCGTTACAGTTCTAAATGCATAAACAAGCTTTAAGTCTTCCTTGTGTTATGACGTATTATTTCAGTTATGATGAAGAAATGTGATATTTAAGTAATTTAATAGGTACAGTATTTAATACATATTGTTCAATAGTATTTTCGGATGAAGAAATTCTCTTCGCTGTTATGATGAGGAAGAATCAAATGATGAAGATTATAACAACAAGTAGGATTCCTCCACTGAAATTGATCCAGATATAAAAGTAGGAGATACTGTTGAAAATAAATGTTTTATATGTAGACACAAAACATTTAGGAAGAACGTAATTTTAAAGGAAACAACTGGTACTCATCTTATCCACTTTCAGATGAACTTTTGAAAAAAAAATCAATTGCTGGAACAATAAGAGGAAATACAAAAAGAAATTCCAAAATTTTTGAATTTAAGGAATAGAAAAGTTTACTCCTATATGTTTAGTTTAAAAAGATACAGATGAAAAAAATTAAGATCCAGTTAAAACATCGCATTCACTCACCAGCAGATTAAACGAGTGTATAAATGCGCCGAATGCCCTTATAAAAAGTTTGTAAAAACTAAATTTAAGCGTGAAAAATGTTATAAACATATTGTATTTTCTATATGGAAGAATTAACTTATATTACAGCAATAACCAAAAAAAATACATTCAAGTTAAAAAAAAATTGCATATTAGCGCAGAACTAAGTAGTTGTTGCTCAGAAGTGGGAAATACACGTCTTACTTCCAACAGAATGTTGACAATATGGATGAACACAAAATTTTCCCTTTTATATTCTAAAAATACGATCTTATCGGGAATACTGTGGTTTATTGCCAGCATATAAAAAAGGCATGCATAAAAACATATTTAAATACAATTACATTTTCTAAGACCTCTATAGCTCAAACATAAGTTTAGAACTAATATGACATTTTCCACAAGTATGACCAAGAGTTGAGCAGCACCTTACACAAAATGTAGCCATGTGTGTGACTAAACATTTCTTTTAAATTTCACTACATCAAATGTATTCACATATTATTTTCCTGGATATTACAAAAAAAGATCATTATTATATTAATAATAAATATATTCTGTAATCGACTTCCCCCTGAAGTCGCTCTCTCACCGTCCTGCCCACCTAAAGATGTTGGAGGAAACAAAGCATGACCAGAAACTCCCATGATATATCTAATTTATTATTATTCAATCACGCTAATCAACCAGAAAGTAAACCACAAAAGGGAAGCACTAGAAGTGATATAAAGAAAGCAACAACCCTAAGTGAATAATCGCAAGTAAACAGATCAATTTAACTTCAATCAATCCTAACCTATCAATTACTAATTATTAATTTAGTATAGTAGCAAAACGTCCTTAACTTAAGTTGCGTAAATCACTTAAATCTCACCTTAGTAACGCTGCAACAGATGTTTCTCTCCTTCTGTCCTACACAATTACCGAATTCTAACTTTATATACTCTTAGTAATTTGCATATTAGGGTTTCTTCTTGAGAGGGATGGCCGTGAATTTAAAGCGAATGATAACCCAAAGATTCCCCAAGAAAATTAGTTGTTGAAAGTCGCGTAAAGACCCGTCACAACTCTTAGACTTTAAACTAAGGGAAATTTACAAAAAAGGAAGCAAGAAATAAGTTATTTCTTAATGAAATAATTCTACTGAAATTCGCAACTTAAAAAGTAAAACAAACCCGTAACTAAATTTAGTAACCTGACAGAAATAGATAAGATATACAGAGAGTAAGAAGATTTTATTATAAGTTAAAGAAAATATATTCTAAATCTATGCACTTAATATAAAAATCACACTTAGCTGCAAATGATCAACTAACCTGGAAGAAATTCAATAAGTTGTATCGATCCCTCCTTTCATTTGAGTTAAGAACTTCATTAATTAATAATCGAATTTGTTTAATGACCATGGGTTCACTTGATAAAGAAAAATTCCTACAAAAAGTATTTTAAAAACTCTTACATAATATAATACTAAAAATACGTGGATAACTCGAAAATAAATAATCTTACACATTATTCTTCTTTAAGCTTTAATTAACCCTGTATAGGTTTTTTTACACAGTAATTTTATGTTAAAATATTTTTGGGATTGAGATTGATTTAGAAAAAAAGAAATTCATTTAGCTGCAAAGTTAGAATTAATTTTATTTTTAAGACTTTTTTGGTAGGAGAAGTATGTTTCCCACTTGGAGTTATTCAAAGGTAAGGCACCTTACGTTTTGTATATCTTCTAACATAGCATTACATTATGTTCAGAAAATATAATTCATAAATACAAAAATCTATAAAATAATTTTAAACTAGATACATCTTATGTTCAAAAATTTAAGAGTTTATTCAAATTACTTTCCATAAAAATTATCAGAAAATAAGGACCAACATATCTTTTTCCCTTGTACTTTAGTAGAGCACAAAAGGCAACATTTATATGTCTTTTGTATAATTAGTATAGGGTGATCTGTTTCAGTTAAATGTATGTCTTTTGAAACTTTTCTTGCTGTTTAGGAAACTTATATGTAGTTATTGGCATTCATTCCATGAAAATCCAGAAAACTCTATTATTGTGCATGTCTTAATTTAAATCTTTGCATTGTCTTAAATTTAATTGGTCTTAAGTTGCGAATATCTGGTACTTACTTTCCAGAGAATTAAGACATTGACAATTTCTAGATCAATCAGGAAGTATATAATTCAATGCCCACCCTTTTTAAATACAACTCCCAGTTTCATCTCTCTAAAAGTTGAATAAAGTGATCAGGCCCTTCCTTAATCTTATATGATAGGTGCGAAAATAGCTTTCCATTGACATTTAAAACTCATGAAGTTGACGGGAAGTATACGTCCCAAGGCCCTAAAAACGGCTAATATGCTAAAAGAAAGCAAGCAAAAAGTTATTTTTTCGTATTATTTTTTTTATAAAAGTAGCACAATCTTTCTTTCTTCATTATATATTATGCATATGATTCAGAACGTTCATTAGAACATAACCCATCTGAGAAGCGTAAATTGTGCCCCCGATTTTCTAAAATTGTGTGAGGTGTATAATATTAATACTAAAATAACATTAAATTAAACAATTTTTGGTTTTGTTTTGATTACAGCAGATCTGAATATTTTTAACAACGCCAGCTGGGTGGCATAGTTGGTTGGTTAGTCACTGGTTTTATGTGCCCAAGTTTGTGGGCTCAATACTCGCACAAGTCAGTGGATTTTCATGTTCCAAAATATCGACACAGCGTCTATGTTGTACAATTATATGGCATGTTTAAGAACTGTATCGGTGAAAGAAGAACTGTGACATGTTAAAGAGTGTCTGTTTGGCTTGAGTGCTCTTGGCAAAATTAAATTCCAAGAACAATTTCGTATCTTCAAAGCTCCCTCTTCTCTGGTGAGAAAACTGGGTGTGAAAATTACATTGTGGCAATTGGTATCCACCTATATGATGCCACAAGTGATAAAAAGTTCTACCAGCTCCCGGAGAATGTACTTGGTCTGCATTGGTAATTACCAATTCGTATCCCACTTTGAAAGAAAATCATTTCTAAGAGTTCACTTTTTTAGTTACGCGCGTTTCGCTTAAATTATCAGACCAAAGTTATAATTTTCGACTTGTAGATAAATAAGAAAAGGAATAAATAATACATTAGGATTTTTTTTACATATAATCAAATGATTTTCCAGAAATGAAATTAAAGCACTGAGAAGTATTTTTTTCCTTTTTATTATACATATAATATTTAAAACTTAATGAAATAACAAAATGGTTTTTTCCAATGCCTACATTGTACAAATTCGTAATATTTTTCATCTTAAGCCTATGTTGTTCATTTTAATTTATTCACTTCTTATTTTCAAATTGAAAAATGTCACTCATTTTATCTGACCCTTGAAGAGAAATTCCCTTTTTTGTTTGGGCATAAAATCGAACCTACAGAATCTCTATTGCACAATTTCACAGTTTCATTCTCTGTCTTCTTCGTGATTTGATTTTTCTTTTGTTTCGCGTTTAATGTTATCAGACCCTATCTCGAAATTGTCAGCTCAGTTTTGCCGAACAAAGGTTTGCTTTTCTCATTCATTCTGCGTTTGTCTCAATAACCTTGAAAGACCAAAGAAATGCCAACTTCAAAAGATTCAAAGATAAAACATGTACCTATACTCTCGTTTTTGTATTTGGATAAGAGTATTCTGTATTTGAAAGATTTATATAAATTAATTGAAAAGGTTACCGGTTGTGAATTGCGCTCTAAAATCCTTCAGCAAAGAAATCGTTTTTTATAGCTCAAGTAATAAATTAATCTTAAGATTTGTTTTTGAAAAATACAAGTGATGTGGTAGAAAATTTATAAATTAATTTTATATAAAGCATTTAAATTGCATAAAACGCTTCAAATAGATAGTTTCATTGATATAAAATGTTTTTCAATCCTACCATTTATTTTTTTACTTAACAGGGGGTAATTTTCAAGTTAAGGCACCGCGCTCACCAACCAACTGTTTTAAAATCGTAAAGATTATGCTAATCCGATACAGAATTTCCTTATTTCTTCTGAAACAAATTTAGCTCTTTGGCTGGAATGCAGTCGACTGTATCCAAAACAACAATTAAAGAAATAGAATAAATGCTTGTTAACATCGCACTATAAAGTAACATGAAGGTTATTGACGACGATCCTCTTAATTTTAGTGTTTAAGCGGAGAGGATGATATCTGAACTATAGCACTTCCCTCTCCAAGCTTCCACACCTCTCCAACTAGAGGATTTGAAGCCCTGACAGGTTTAATGGGAATCGGTCCTTCCACGCTGAGGGTTTTGGTGGTCCTATGGTTCGAAAGTACGACAAACCGGTATGAGTAAATTAAGGTTTCATTAGAGATACTGTGATGGGGCTTTATCGCGCCTTCAACTAAAACCCTCTGGGGAAATCTTTGGGGAAGAATGGCATTTCTCTCCAACCAAATCAAGAAGAGAATGCGATTATGCAGATTAGGAATGTGTATATAATGGAGATTTAGTATTCGCGTGCAGTCGAAGTGGAGGCCTTATAAGGTGGAAGTTCTAAGTGAAGTTCTAAGAAGGGAGTTCTAAGCGGGTTCGAAGCTAGAAGATTATCCATTTACCGGATCAAGTTGGATAACGGCTGTCTCGGATGTAGTCCAATCTGGACATACAATTTTCGATGACTTTTTCCAACATTTGTGGCCGTATATCGGCAATAACACGGCGAATGTTGTCTTCCAAATGGTCAAGCGTTTGTGGCTTATCCGCATAGGCCCATGACTTTACATAGCCCCACAGAAAATAGTCTAGCGGTGTTAAATCACAAGATCTTGGAGGCCGATTCACAGGTCCAAAACGTGAAATTAGGCGGTCACCAAACGTGTCTTTCAATAAATCGATTGTGGCATGAGCTGTGTGACATGTTGCGCCGTCTTGTTGGAATCACAGCTCCTGGACATGATGATTGCTCAATTCAGGAATGAAAAAGTTAGTAATCATGGCTCTATACCGATCACCATTGACTGTAACGTTGTGGCCTTCATCGTTTTTGAAGAAGTACGGACCAATGATTCCACCAGCCGATAAAGCGCACCAAACAGTCAGTTTTTCTGGATGTAACGGTGTTTAGACATACACTTGTGGAATAGCTTCACTCCAAATGCGGCAGTTTTGTTTGTTGACGTAGCCATTCAACCAGAAGTGCGCTTCATCGCTAAACAAAATTCGCTTATGAAAATCGGGAACAACGGCAATCTCGTTTTGGGCCCATTCGACGAATCTACGCCTTACTTGATGATCGTTTTGATGAATTGCCAAACCAAACTGAGAAGAAATCACTTGACAGCTGTTAAATCGGTCGCCATCTTGGAAAGTAATGCCAACTTAAACTTCTATACCTGGAAAAAAACACTCTATACTTGGGTGAAAAACTCCTGTAGATACATAAACATAAACTTAATTTATTTAATGGAGAAAAAAAGACAAATAATATTTAACTTAAAGATGAAAAAATTGCTTTTTTGGTGTTTTTATTAAGTTAAAAAGCAATTTTTTATGCATTTAATTTAATTCAATTGCACCTATGTATTTTTAATCGACATTTTTAATTAAATTAATTATTACAATTGAATCAAATAAAAGGATTGCTGATAAAAAATTTCTACTAGGCTAATTGAAACACAAGAAGAAAAAGTTAACAAGAGAAAAATGTTTTATTTCTTAAGTATTTGATTTTTTATCCCGGTTTAGAAAATAAAAAAGCTAAAATAAAATCAAAGAATGAATTGAGTTATTCTAAAAACACTTGCACTTAACAGCGATTTTCTTTTGGCAGCAGAGTATATACTCAATACTACACATCTAGAAAGCTTTTACTGCAGCCTATAAAAAAACATCATCATGTATTCATGTAATTTAAAGCAACATCTGTTGAAATTTAAGTTATTTAGATATATTCTATATAATTCTATTAAGAACGTATATAACACTTTATATTGATTATCAAAAGTAATCCATCTGTCGATTATCAGCTCATTTCATACAAGCGTACAGAAATCACTGTAACATTTTTAATTTATACGGAAAAAAAGACAAATTACGGAACATTGAAAAATCTTCTGAACACATTTCTGTAAAACAGTTTAAAATGTTTTTTATATATTTAAATGCCTACAAATACATCATACATACCTTTCAAAAAATGCATCCATATTGAATACAATTTAATTGATCTGGAGGTTACAAACTGGGACCTTCTGATTTGTAAACCGAGTAATTTAACCACTATACCAAGATGATCAGCGTAGTATGGAAGTTGTTACTGACTTATATACATACCACCGCTACACACTCCCCTGCCAGTGAGTGGGAGAATAGACGAACGAACTATATCATAGTTATGGTGAGCGTATGAGTTGTTGCGTCATTTGTGTTTGACGGCTTGAGTGGTGCGTCATATGGATTTGACGGCCTTACTGTGCTGCGTCATGTGATATGACCAATTTGCTGTGCTGCGTCATGCGTGTCTGACGGCCTTTGGTTGAGCCCGGGTCACCAATGAAGGTTAGAACCTGGGACCTTCTGATCCGTAAACCGAGTAACTTAAACACTATACTAAAATGATCACCGTAGGACGAAGATTTTTTCTGAATTATATAGATACCACCACCACAGATATTACACTGTATACTAACTCCAAAACTTTAGATACAGCCAATCCTTTCAGTACAATATATCGTTTTTCTTATTAATAGAATGCGTAACTCTTTCTAGGGTGCTAATTTGATGTAGAAGTGCTACGTGCCAAGTAGTTGTTTATGTTCACCAAGACGAGTGAAAACATTACAATATGGTTACTTTAATATTTTTACCGTTTAGTGATGGGTTTGCCATTGGAATGACGTACGTTATACTTAATTTATATTGAGTTTTTTCCTAGGGAATCCTGCTCTTTTCAGATGATTTTAATTATATTTATTTTAAAATATAACCATTTTCATTGTAATCATTCTCCAATTAACTGCTTTAGTCTTCTGCTGTATATTGTGCTATTTTCCAATATGGATATTTTTTTAAAATCATTGATGAGTATTAAGATATTTTTAACAAAGAATATGAGGGCTGTGTTTTAATTTTTTACTACAAACTACGCATTTCTCATTTTATCTTATTTTTTAATAATACATGTTTAAACGTTCCTTGTTGGATGAAATTCATTAAAGGAACTCACAGTTTTTGGAATATTGAAAAGTTATCAGTAATTAATTCATATTCATTATAAATTTTAATGCTTATTATGTGTGATCATTTTATTTATTATATAATATTACACATAATATGGTTTTTGTGCGTATTATTTATTTATAATAATTATTTATTATATATATATATATATATATATATATATATATATTACATTTTTATAAATAATATAAATGTTGTTCATTTATAATTATTACTATATTATTTATAATTATTAGTATTATAATATGTAGGCATTATTATATATATATATATATATATATATATATATATATAACAATTATATTATAGGAATATTATTATATATAATAATAATTATTATATAAAATTACATGAATATATCATATATCATAATAACTATTAAATTATATTGTATGATAGTATTAATAAATTACGCATTATTATTATAAATAGTTTTTATTACATTATATTCAGAAACATAATTGATTGATATCAGTTATTTTTAATCTATTTCTCTATTCTTCATTTGAAATATATTTCAAAACATTTCTTTACAATTGTTTTCCTGACGATTCGTTACCGCAAGGCCGCCATCTTGAATTCTATGTAACTCGACAACAACCATTGGTTGGCGCTTAGTACTCCTATATCAAATTATTTCCTTTGTGGAGTTATACGGATTAGGATAATTAGGCCGACGATATGTAATCAATTAAACGTAACACATGAAATTCTCAATAATTATACTTAAATCAATTAGTCATTAAAGTTTACGCAGTTTTATATTTCATCGTAATCACGATTATGTTATTTTAAATTGTTGGAAAGCTTCGTTGGTAAAATTCCAATGTATGATTAAAAAAAAATAAAGCCCTGATTTTTTTTAGTAAATATTCAATAGTTGAGTCTTACCATAAAAGTTTCCTGCTATGACAACTTATAAGCATAGGCAGCCTCTACATTCCATACTGTCAATCAAATTTTTGATTATTGGAATGTGAAATAACGCTCTCATATAAAGAACAACACTTGCTCTAATTCATATAGCAGCATCAGAAAAGACCTCATATTGTCACCTATAGTCGAAATCATTCATTTTATTTTTGTACGGAAAGGATCAAATTCCTCTCTGTCTGTTCTCTCTCACTCTGACAATTTCAATAAGTCCAAGTCTTGATCATTATAGTATTCTTAATCAAATCCAGCTGAAAAGTATCTGAAATGGATTATTACACAAAGGCAGCAAGGACTTCTTCCCGATATTTCATGCTTGAAGTTCCCAGAAGTACATGCTGGCAATGTGACCATCCACAAGAATTCTATCTCAAACCATAATTCCATCACAGCTGTTATAACTAAAATTGAAAGTGAGGGCCAGTTCAGGTGTTGTTTTCATCACTTGACCAAGGTTCAAAACTGTGAGCTTTGCTACCCAAAGCCCTCTCGTAATGGAAATAAAAATCCACTCAAACGAACCCTCACATGCATATGATTCCACTCCATATATCTACTTATGTCAATTAGACTTGTAAAATGTAAAATATGTTTCAAATACCATTAAAGAGTTGAATGCTGCTTGCCACAAACATAAAATAACTGAACGGAACCAAAAAAAGTATTCGTATTTAAAAAGAAAAAGAAAAAAAACTACCAATTAAAATAAATATATTCGGAATAGATACCGGGTGCTTCAAAAGTCACGCACATTCTCATGGCAATCCTTGTTGCTTAAAAACCAAAAGAGTTGGTTGAGATTTCTGTCACTAGATGGCAGCAAGGGCCGCCTCATCAGAAGTTTTCAACTTGGCAGGCGTTAGTTTCAAAATGCTTGTGAGTTGTAGTGAGTTGAGCACAACGGGAGGTGCATAATGTTTTCTCAAGGGCAAAGAATAACTATCGTGGAATTTTATTTCGCTACAAAATCACATTGCCGTGTGATAAATGCGTTTCAGCAAAAATATCCGGGTGAAACAGCACCACATTCATCAACGATAACACATTTAGTTCAACGGTTCCAGTACACAGGATAGGTTGCAGGCAGGACGCGATTGGGTAGAGTGTCCGTAGTGAGAACGAAAATGGCAGATGTGAAGACTGCTTTATAAATAAGTCCAATGAAAAGACCGTCCGTCTACATAAACATCATTACCGAATTCATATCCTTGCTGAACAGTGAGGAATGGTACGCTTGGTTGCAGCAAGACGGCGCAACGTGTCATACAACACGGGACATTATGGAAGTTTTAACTGAATATTTCGATGATCGTGTCATTTCCAAAGAATTTTGGCCACCACGTTCACCGAACAAGTCAATTCCGGATTTTTCCTCTGGGGATATAAAAAAAATGTGACCTTCAGGAAAAATCCCCATACGCTTGATGAGTTCGATTTTGTGTCCTGGAAAAAAAGACATCATTTTGAACATTTACTGCGATTTTACCATGTCTGACGCCTGACAATGAAAATTGCCATTCAATCTTTGTTTTAGCCTTATTCTGTTTCTTAACATAATTCATCTGTATTTAATACTCAACCCCAAAGGTTGATGTACGCGACTTTTGAAACACCCGGTACTTAAAGAAAATACATCACTTTTAAAAATCTAGTATGATTGTAATCATGAGAGAGGTAAATAAAAATTTAAATTCTTCTATTTCTTAATGAAAGGTGAGAGTAAAAATATAAATGTATAGATTCATACCTGTGTAAAATGCTGAGACAAAGGTGCTGGCACGCAGAATTGAGTTATGTTGAAATAATAGGTCAGATATATTTAAAAAATGCAAGCCAATTAACAGATTTCTGACAGCTGTTCGAAAAAAAAATATAAAAATGAAATGCATATATTTTCTTTTTTATACTTTAATCGTTGCATTCAGAGAACTTTACCCTTTCTAGCAACTCGCTATTCACATGTTATGTTAAATAATCAATTCACCTGTTTTTTTTTAATTTTTTTTAAAATAAGAACGGTAAAAATACCAATCAGTATTTTTTGTAACACAATTTATTTAAAAAGGAATAAAAATTTCAGCTTTATGCTGGTTTTTTCTTAAAACAGGTCACCACCCCATTACGCTTAATTGTGATACTTATTACACCGCATTATGTTAGATGCAATGTCGGGTAATATTTTAGAAATTCATTTGTACGTTGAAACCTATTCCTTAAGATGAACTACACTTAAAAAATGTGAAATACTCTTCTATGTATTTATTTTTTGCTTCAAAGCTAAAAATTCTTTCTCTATGTGTTCATTTAAAAAATGAAATATCTGCAAATTAAATTACAGGGTAAAATTTGCAGTTCCTAATTAAAAAGATTAAGAGAAAAAAACAGAATAATTCTCTTTAACAGTAGAATCAAAGAGAAATTTTGAAGCAGCGAAATGTACATGAAAATTACAGAGTAAAAACAACTTTAATTCCCATGATAATTAAAATAAATTTTATTTGAAAAAAATTTCATTTAAATGTTCATTTTAAAACATAGTAACAACAATAACCTTAAAGTTGTGAAAGCTCTAAGGATATATTCTTATTTATTTTGATGTATATATGTAATTGTGTGCATGCATGTATGTTAGTTTTGTGTACCTTATGTAATTTATTGGGTAAGAAAAAATTACTACTGCTTTAGTTTAAATGTTTCTTGGAAACTTTTCCTGGTTCTATACTAAAACAAGTGTTTAGCCTTTTTTATGAAAAGAATTTACTATAACATATTGCATTTATAAACATACGAGCCGTTTCCTGGCCACTTCGCTGGTTACTTCATGACATTGTACGAATATATACTGTTATACATATATGAACACACACAGATATAAACACACACACTCATATCTATATCTATATCTATATCTATATCTATATCTATCTATCTATATATATATATATATATATATATATATATATATATATATATATAAATTATTGATACTAAGTTTTAGCTTGTATTGAAAAATATTCTTATAACTCTCACATCTTGCCTCTTGATTTAAAAAAGATAAGACTTCTAAATAATAATTTCTAAAATTGAAGTTGAATTATCTTTCACGCTCTCCTAACCCACTCCCCCAAAGTGGATATCCGCAAAACTAAATTTTAGTGGATTTCTGTTCAATAAATTAAGCATGCTTATGAAATTGCAAGTCTGAATGTAATAGTTCAAAAACGAAAATTTGTTTATCAATAAGCCCCGCAACTCCCTTTGAGAGTCGATTTCCGTTAAACACATTCTTAGTGATTCCAATTCAACAAAACCTTTTTTGGAACTGATATCTACTCCATGAAAGGAACATCTCTGCAAAATTGAAAAGCTCTAAGTTAATAGTTCAAAAACTGGAATATTTATCTATAATACACCTTAAGCCCTCCCAATGCTTCTTGTGGGCTTCAGGCCCTAAAGGGCTAAATTCTTTATGAGAGTGTCGTCTTTCATAGGAAATATCTTTGTTACCTGAAGTGCATGTATATGAAATAAATAGAAACTCGTTGACTAAAAAATGTGAGAATAATTAATTTTTTTCATTAATACATAGTGTCCAGGAATTTAAAATTTGTTTTATGTGTTTCTAAAGTATATTAAAAATAAATCTCTATTTATTGAATTTTCTACATAAGTAATTTTTTTCAGGGCTTAGTGACTCCGTTAAATATAGGCCCGACTGTGTATCTAATAAAAATAATGATTATATAATAAAGCTTCCTTCCTCAATGCAATGTTGAATTATATCCATTGAGCGGTAAACGACTAAAATTGCGTAGGCATTCGAAACTACCCTGTGCTATCAGAACTGATTTATCAGATCTTAGAAAAAAATTATTTACAGTTAAAATAATCGGGGGGTTTTTTTAGTCTCCTGGAATCGCGATTAGTTTTTAGCAGAGCTTCGAACTGGAACTGAAGCAGAAAAAAACATATCGGTTAATTTCAGATATATCTTAAGTTATTTTGTTACTGTAACTAACTTATCAACATATTCCAGTTTAATGTCATCCATATAATTATCATCATTGTTTGAACATTGCTACTTGATTTCCTGTTTTGATGTTCACAGGTACTTTTCTGTTTCAGTTTCATATATGAAACTACTCGTCAATGGCAGGTTTAATTCAGTTAAATGAACAAGTATAAATGTTTTCTCAGAAAAATATATTTTTCGCATCTCAGTATGCGATCATCCAGGAATGTTTGCATAGACTGTTTAGATAGACATACCAAAATCGTGTAAACGTAGTTGTCAAGTGCAATTTTTATAATGGAAAACAATACCAATGTTCGCCGTTTTCTGCTCAGCACTCGAATCGTACATTCTGGACACTTGTATCAATTCACATAGTGCACCAATTAAAAACGTAAGAAATATCCTAAATTTTGATAGAATTACATTCATTGTTTATGACAGAATTATATTTTTAATGTAAATAAGAATACATATGAAATAAAATCATCCATTTGGAACTGAACCAAAAACTGTTATTTTTGTTGGAACAAAAACCGAAAATGAGCGGTTAAACATATTTTTTTAAAATTGATCCGGAACGAAAACATTACGGTTCAAAGCTGTGGTTTTTAGGTGAATTGTGCATTTATTTTCTGAGGTATTCGGAATCTCTTACTTTCTTGAATTTAATTCGAGAATTTTTGACCTTATCGCGGAGTATACCGAAAAATATTTTTATCACATAATTTACCAGAGTTAAGAACGTTGCAGTATTTTAGCGAAAAAAAATTCTGATAATATGAATTCAGATTACAGAAGAATGTAAATTTTTTCACTGATTTGTATTTATACAATTTAAAAATTTCTGTGAATTAGCAGTTTTCTTACAATAAGAGCAAAATTAAAATCTATCAACTAAAGGGTGTTTTTTTAGAGGTATAGAACGTTAAATTGCAATAAAACAACGATGTATTATTCGATTGACATGAATTTTTTTATTCGAAAGATAATCTTGTGGCATTACATTTTAAATATGAATTCTGACATAGGACTGCCACGGCTGGCTCGGATGTAGTCCAATCTGGACGTTCAATTTTCGATGACTTTTTCCAACATTTGTGGCCGTATATCGGCAATAACACGGCGAATGTTGTCTTGCAAATGGGCAAGCGTTTGTGGCTTATCCGCATAGACCAATGACTTTACATAGCCCCACAGAAAATAGTCTAGCGGTGTTAAATCACAAGATCTTGGAGGCCAATTCACAGGTCCAAAATGTGAAATTAGGCGGTCACCAAACGTGTCTTTCAATAAATCGATTGTGGCACGAGCTGTGTGACATGTTGCGCCGTCTTGTTGGAACCACAGCTCCTGGACATCATGATTGCTCAATTCAGGAATGAAAAAGTTAGTAATCATGGCTCTATACCGATCACCATTGACTGTAACGTTGTGGCCTTCATCATTTTTGAAGAATGATTCCACCAGCCCATAAAGCGCACCAAACAGTCAGTTTTTCTGGATGTAACGGTGTTTCGACATACACTTGTGGATTAGCTTCACTCCAAATGCGCCAGTTTTGTTTGTTGACGTAGCCATTCAACCAAAAGTGCGCTTCATCGCTAAACAAAATTCGCTTATGAAAATCAACCATTATTTTCGAAATAAAATTGCACAATTTGAAAGCGTTGTTCAGGCGTGAGTCTATTCATGATGAATTGCCAAACCAAACTGAGAATAAATCACTTGACAGCTGTTAAATCGGTCGCCATCTTGAAAAGTAATGCCAACTTAAACTTCTATACCTGGAAAAAAAACATTCTGTATTAGTGCAAAAACAAAAAAATATATATGTAACACTATAAAGAAAAAGTCCTATCATTTCAACAAAAGCTTGTAAATAATAAAACTATATTGCTTTATACACATCAAATGAAATTACATTACATTTTCTTTTTCAATTCCTACTATTAGCCCACAATTTCTCTATATATTTATTTATCTCGGTGGAATTTTCAATCGTTAATAAAATACATTTTAAAGCACTCAATTGAGCTGAAATTCTATAAACAGGATTATTTGGATGATAATACAATAATATAATAATAATTAATAAATGTAAATTGATTAAAACTAATTATTTAAATAATTACAATCACAACCACGTTAACATCATTTTTGGCGACTTAGAGACCCTTTCGGCGACTTGTGTCAAAACTTGGAAAGTTTATTTCTCACGTGTTAAAGCATTCATTTGAACTGAAATTTATATACACGATTGTTTGGATGACAATACGATACTTTAAGGATAATTAATAAAAATTAATTACCACTTAATATTGTGATTCTGTCATATGTACACACATATTTATATTAATTGTAACTATTTAATAAAAAGTAGCTAAAATAAAATTTTTCTTTGTTGATCTAAGTAGGCATTGACATAAGTTTTTTTGTATTATTTGTTTATTTTCTAACAGATAAAATGCCAGCTAATATCCACGGGCGATTCTTTTAAAACACTTTACTTTAGCATTGTACGAAGCCTAAACTTAAGGAATGGTCAATAATTTTGAAGTTTGTATTAATGATCTGCAGTATAAAATCAGACGTTTTTAAATTTAAAATGTACTTCGAACCGCAAAATGGCAGAAACATTATTTTACAACTTCAAAGGATTTGAAATATTCAGTTAAGAAAAACTTTATTTCCCATGATTTCAATTTAAATAACTGAAAATTATAACTTCTACAGAATATAAAATACCAAAGGTTTTGATGTGCAATTTCTTATGACTAATAAAAAATTCTTTAATATTTTTTTTATTCATATATTCTTATCTCTAATAAATATACATTGCAAATATTTTTATTGAATTTTCTACGCATTTCCAAATTATTGCTTCACTTTGCACATTGCTTCATTTTGCATCTTTTTTTTTTTTTTTTTTTTTCATTTTACAAACCGTAAAAAATAAACTTTTTGCTAAATTAAATTTTTTACGCTATTTTTTCTTCCTTTGAGTTTTCGGATTTTTATGATTATCTCACAAAATTACGAAGTTTATGAGTAGATCTCAAAAGCATGCAGAAAAATCAATGAAATGCAAATTTTAAATTTAACTTCCGCAGTATTGGAATAATTGACCTCTTCTTTATGAGTTCATGGAGAAAAACCTTAAAAAATTTAAACTTTATAGCTTTAGAGTTCCAAATAAGTACCCTGTAGGTTTTCAAAACTTTTTATTGAATTTTAAATCATAGTGAAAAACTTCGCCAGACTTCCCCATCTGGTTCTAAAGGTTCATCTGCAATAAAGCAATAAGCAGCCATTGGCGAAGGTGTATGACGAAGGTGCAAAGATTTTAATTGACTACATATTCGTCAGTCACTGCTTATTTATGTTTTTTTGGGGGATGGGTCTTAAGAGGAATCCCGAACAAAATCTCAAACAGAAAAAAACAGCATTGATGTAACTACTATTTGCATTTTGATATTACGCACCTTATGAGATCTTATAAAAGGAAAAGTTCTTTTAACTCAGAAAATAACGCAATATGAAAACTTGCATATATATTTCTCTCATATATATAATTGTATATATATATATATATATATATATATATATATATATATATATATATATATATATGTATATATATATATAAATACATATGTGTATATATATGTATATATATATATAAATACATATGTGTATATATATGTATATATATGTATATATATATAAATACATACGTGTATATATATGTATATATATATATATAAATACATATGTGTATATATATGTATATATATATATAAATACATATGTGTATATATATGTATATATATATAAATACATATGTGTATATATATGTATATATATGTATATGTATATATATGTGTGTGTGTATATATATATGAGAAAAACGACACAATCGTTTACTCACTTACTCATCACGATATCTCCGGAACTATTAGACAGAAAGAAGTAAACTTTGACTAGTATGTTTCTTTTGTTGGGTACCGATTCTCTATGATCGGGTTTTTGGGTATCTTGACACCCAAGGGCTTAAGGAGGGTGCAGACATAACTTAATAAGTCCCGTTCTTCAACTATTAAACCTACATCTTTGAAATTTGGTAAGAATTTTTTTACTTTGAGATTAGCTGGAAATGTGTTTTGTGGAAATTAAATTCGAGGGTGATGTAGGAGCGTAAAAGATAAATATATTTCCATTTTTTAAATTCTCCTTTTTTAAATCAAGTGACGAGGGTTATAAGAATGTTTATCAATACAATTGAGAGATTAATTCTAGGACTTAGAAAACAATAAATAAGAAACAATATATTCAAGCAACATCTTAAAGTGGGTGTGTATGCAGCGGCAATTATCTTCATAAAATCTTAGAAAAAAATATCCTCAAGATACACTTAATATGTTTTTTTTTACTTTCAAAACTTTTCATTAGATGAAAAAAATTTAAGAATTTACATATAAATAACACGATAAGCATAATGAGTCAAATTTCCCGAAAAATGCTCAGCGAATTATCAAACTAATAGTGCAAAACGGAGTCGAAATTTTTATTATCGATTATACACTCATGGACAAAACAATTAGCGCACCAAGAAATAATTGCGGGATCGTAACGAACCTTGGCATGAAAGTACATGTCGAGGAGATATGCAAATTGTTAGAAATGCAGAGTGATTCCGCATTACGCATAGCCGGTCGAGGGCTTATAACGTCATTCTCCGTGGTGTATAAAACAGGTAACCACAGCTTGTTTGAGTTTGCTGAATCATTTACAAAAGAAGAGCAGAAGTAGGTATGCCATTCGTCATTTGCGAAGACAATATGAGAAGCTGACGCAGTTTGAGAGAATCGTCGGCATGATGGAAGATGGGTGGTCAGCTAGGCGAGTAGCTCGTCAATTAGGCCGCTCTGGTTGTGCTGTAAGGAGGTGTGGGGACAAGTAGATCCGAGAGATGTCATTTACACGACGACCAGTCTCCGGATCCCCTCGACAGACAAGTCGTCAAGAAGACCATCACATCACACGAAAGGCCCACGTACAACCAACTGCTTCATTGGCCGCCATCCAGGCACAGGTAACACCTTCACTAGGGGCCCCTGCGTCTTCTCGAACCATACGAAGGCGCTTGGCTGAAGGACGTGTGCTGCCCTTTAAGCCCACCCACCGCCACCTCCGTTTGGAGTGGAGCCGCGCACGAGGAAACTGGACTGCAGCGGAATGGATCCATGTCGTCTTTAGTGACGAGAATCCAGATTCAATCTCAGCAGTGATGACAATCGCGTTTGTGATTGGAGACCGCGTGGCGAACGCCTCAATCCTACCTTTGCTTTACAGCGACACACCGCTCCCACACAAAGTGTGACGGTATGGGATGTCATTGCCTACAATACACGGTCACCCCTAGTATTGATCCGTGGCACCATGACAGCCCAGTAGTATGTCCATGAAATCCTGCAACCGCATGTGTTGCCACTCATATAACGGCTCCCATGAGTCATTTTTCAACAAGACAATGCTCGTCCTCACACGGCAAGGATGTCATGAGACTGTCTCCGCACTGTTAGTAGCCTTCCTTGGCCTGCACAATCTCCAGATTTGTCTTCAATTGAGAATATCTGGGATTCTTTGGGACAGCGAGTTGGGCATTCCATGAGTTTGAACATACTGGAGGCAAGGTAACAGCAAATATGTAACGAAATGTCTCAAGACATCATTCAGAGCGTGTATGTCACAATGCTTGTTCGTATCGTGCATTTGTAGTAGAGGGAGTTCAACAGGGTATTAAATCCTGCGTTCTTCTGCTTTTTCTCTGAAATAAATGATATTTTTTCTTTGATTTTCTAATCATTTACTTATATCAAAGTAGTTATTACGTTTGTGAAATCTTGTTTCATTGTGACGACTCCTTCTTGTTGCGCTAATTATTTTTTCCATGAGTGTATAAGTATATGAGTGGGTGTAAGTTGTGAATGTAGAGTAAAATCTTTGTTAGCGTCTTTACCCAGCGTTTCTTAAAATGTAGGGTGCGCCCCCTTAGAAGCGTGGCAACTCTACGAGGAGGCGCGAGCATAATGAAATGTCAAAAACAAAAGATTTAAAAAAAAAGGTTAATTTATTTAAATTAAACAAACAAAATACATTCTGAAAAAATAAAAAAATAAAATACACATTTACACTTTTATATTATACTTATAAATGTATCATGGCTACACATTGTGTTTTATTATTAATTTAATAATTATAATTTTTCTAAGGAAAAGTTTGCTAATTTCCAATGACCTTATGGGCTTATCATATATGCAATTAAAAACAAAAATCGGTAATTTGTCGGGTTTATATATTTTCCCTTAACTACCGATTAAAAGTTCAGCGATTCTCTTCCCAATGCCAACCGTTTTCCACGTAGACACGCGTATGTGATGTATTGGGGGGGGATAAAGAAGAGAAAATAATCTGAAATAAATGAAATCTCCGTAAACACTGTCAAGGTCCTTTTATTGCATTCCTAAGCTCTTAAGAGGTTAAAGTCGTATCACAGTTTTAGGCTCAAAATGTAGTATTATTGAATTCAATACATAGTTATTGTATGAGAAAGACGTTAAGAAAATTATGATTGAATATTGAGTCGTGTATATCGTAACTGAGAAGCGCTGTCTTTACCGATTTCTATACTTCGTACTTTCACTCATCTCAGGGATTTTCAACATAACTGTTTTTTGTGCAACAGTCAGTGAAATTAAAAAGCAATCGGTTAAAATGAATATCACCAATATTTGGACTTATAAATGAAAAGATAAATCATCTGTAGACTTGCAACAGACAAGTCTTAAATTCATACTGTCAAAAACAGTAATGTTCCGTTTTGTTTGGATCTTATGGAAACAGTTTAGTGAGAGAAAAAGACCTAATCAGGGTCATTCAAGACCTAAAGCCGCTAATGAAGATCCATTTTTTCCCATTTCAGCTAGAGATAAAGGATTGCATGAGCTTTCCTATGCACTTTATGCGACCCAGCAATCCAAATTTCAGGATCATTGTTTTTAAAAGGCTGCAGAATGAAATCGATTTTGCTAACATCCGAACACAGAAGAGTCCGTTTACCCTGATACAGAAAACCTTGACACTAAAGCAGAAATCAGTGATAAACTATTTTCATCATTCATGAATACAAAGTAATCTTCATTACTGATATTCGAAATTTCTTTTGGATTGAAAAACCACCCTTGATATTTCCTGCAACAACTAAGAATAAAACTAAATGGTAACATAAGGTTTGGTGATCTCAGTAAATATCATGGTAGACACATATACATTTCTCAATGTCTGGGAAAGAAAACTTTTTCTGCTGTAAGTTAAAGAGATGGAATCTTGTATTCGCCATTTCGTGTATGTTTGCCATTTTTGTGACGTAGTAGACTCTTTCACTTTAATAGATGTAAACTTACGTCAAATACTTAGGTTTTTATAAAGTGAAGATATTTGCTAGAAGAAATCTATAGAAGAGTAAAGTCGCTAGTTCTTATCCCTAAAGAACATTGTTGGGACTCTCAGGAAAGCAATTACTACTTATCCTTCCCCCCTCCCGCCTTCCAGGATTATAGAATACCTGAAAACAGTGTAATTAGAGGAATGGGATTGAGTATCCAAAAGACCATTGAACTGTTTTATTTCCAGCATGGAGACGTCATCAAAGTTGAATAGTTATAAAAGGGGACCATACTCCTATTTTCTTATTTTTCGTGTTGTTTTTTGGATTTCCATAAGCTGATAGCATACCAAACGGTTTTATGTACGTGCTATTAAGTAGGATACATTGCATCTTTTCTGTGATTGCACACTAAATATACATGATTTCCTAAAAATCTTAAAATAAATCCAATAACATTTTTTTTTTAAATTCTAGCCATATTGGCCGTATAACGCGCACCTTTTATTTTATGCAAAAAAAACTGAAACACACATGTGCAATGCTCTTATCTTTTGACACAAATAGTTCACATAAAATCACTAGGTCGCGAATTATGTCCCTTCACATTATCTATTACTTAACGAACAATACAACATTAAAACCCATAGTTATCAAATAAAATATACGTATTACAAGATTGTGTTGGTCAAAGTTTAATGTCGCAGTAATATATCAGAAAACTGATATATATGTATATATATAAGAATTAAAAAAAAGTTAAATAAATAAACTTCTTCAAAGTTGTAGAAGTAAGCTATGAATCTTAGAAAATCGCAGAAAAAATTAATGACGAACGACATTCATTAATTTTATTAGAATCTTTATTCGACAATACTTATTTTCGATTTCCTAAAAACCATCCAGACGTAATCTCACTAGATAATCAATGATTAGTTTTGAAAGAGATGGACCGAATCCATTTAATATAATGTTTAATGGATTGGTTTTAACATCAGCGAAAAACAATATCGACTTCCGAGTTCATTTCATTAAGATGTCAAGACAGATCGCAATCCATTGCAACAGGAATTCGCATTATTGCATTCGAAGCAGGACAAGTCAACGTTCCTTGACCCTCATTGGCAAATAATCAATTGTTCTGATTTTCCCCCTCTTGTTCGAAAAGATTGTATTTGGGAAAAGCCCTACAAGCTGATTGGAGAGAAAAAAGAAAAAACAAATTGTAAGAACTGGAACTTTAAAATATTCAAAGAGTTGGGCACGAGTATCTATTTTTGTGATTGAATAATGAACATGGATTTTTTCAGAGATTAAAATCAGAAATAAATTAAATTTATTAGATTTGTGTTACCTTTATCGTCCCAGTTAATGCCAATTGAAAAATTCCTAATAATAAAAAGGTCAGTGAAAAAGTTTACATCCATTCATTTTTGTGCTCAGTCGAGTGTCAATTTAAAATTTAAATTTACACGGCTGAAAAATTTAGAATTGCACATGATTTTAACAAAGTTACGCTCATAGTTCTACTGATAATTAACGCAAAACAAAACATCTATAGTTCAAAATGCATCAGAAAAAAGATAGAAAAAATGTAAATCAACGCTCATGATGTTGAAAAATGGAAGGTGATATGCTCAGAAAATCGGGATTTTATAAAACTGCTTTCTTCACTGTCTCAATTGTAACACGCAATTGTTACACTTATTATTTATTTATTTATTTGAGAAAAGGTTATTTGAAAATGTTTCCTAATTGTGATTTTCTTTGATTCTGTAATATGTGGGAGCATTTTTTTGAATCTGAATAAACCACAAAGAACGGTACCATTCGAACACCGTGGAATCTATTTCATGAAGTTGGGGAAATTTCCTAGAGCAGTGCTTCTCAAATTTTCCATATGTGCGAGCCAATTTTCAATCATATTTCTCCCTCGCCTTTCTTATACAATACAACAATGTATTTCCTGTAATAATAATGTACTTTGACGCTAAATCAACATAATGACCTTAATTATAAATCATATCAATTATTAAGATAAATTGTGTATATGTTAATTTTAAGTAATATACATTTTAAGTAAGTTATTTTTAAGTAACAGGATAATTATCATGCTATTTTCCCTTTCTAACTTTAAAGTTGGAACAGATTGCAAAATTATTTTTAATTAATGAAGATAGAATACTAAGTATATACTGGTATCATGATACAGAAAGGCTCTCAATTGCCGAGGAAGAAACCTTCATAGATTTTACATCAAGTGTCGAATTCAAAAGGCAATTTAGTAATAAATTACTCTTTGAATTTTGAGCAGGGGTAGATAATGAATCTTCTGCTTTGAAAACAAACGTATTTGATATACTATTACCACTTCCAACTCTAATATTAAACTTGTTCTTAAGTTAACATTCATAAATTAATTATAAATTACATAGTGCAGTTCTGATACAATGAGAAGAATATTGTATTAGTGTAAATGTGCATTTTAGTTTTTATTACTTCAGCAAGTATTTCGTTTTGCTTCCCCAAAGTTTGAAACCCGCTGTCTTAGAGTTACTACATTCCCGAGTTTTTACAGATTGGTATCATTTGTTCACAACTCTTCAAGATAAAACAGATAATGTAATTCAGCTGCAAAAATAGTTGTCTTGAGAAACAGGATGAAGGGTCACCAGCAAAGCATTCAAATAAAGGCTTGATGTGCCCTAATGGTGACTTCAAGATACTATGTGACCCGAAGAAAGCTGAACCTAACTTCTGAACATCGGAAATTGTCTCAACGTTATTAGAGTCGCGAGCTATTTATTAATGAGTCCCGATTCAGTGTGTAGTGTGGCGCTCAACATGTTCTGGTTCAAAAGCGCATGAGGATTAGATACATAGGCCTCAAATCGTACCATAGACAGCCATCAATCTTGATTACTTGTTTTAAAACTTGATACCACCAGTCCCTCATACAGCTTGAATGTGTAAAACACACCTGAAGCTGAAACAATACAACGAATAAAGATGCCAACATGCTCTTCTGACCTAAATCCGAGAGAACATGTTTAGTGCACACTCATACGGCCCCAACGCATTCGCTTATAGTCTGAACGTATAAGCTGCTTTTCTTGAAGACCAAAACAGTATTCCTGAAAATCTGATTAATAGTCCCATCCCTTCGAGGAAATTAAGTGTACAGCAATCAAAGCTCTTGGAAGGCGAACACAGAACGTATTAAGCAACCCACATTTTTTTAAAATAACACTTTTTTTATTTAAATGTATTGAAATTCTTGTTGGGAAGCATTTTTTGCGTTCTTTTAATATTTTCAAACACCCAATGCTACTTTTCTTGCGTCTTCTTTTCTATATTGCATTTAAATGCATGTGTACTATTTCCGTTTTATATCCACACATGGCTATATCTCACAGTTTTTATTACTCATTTGATTGTTCCACTAATTTCTTGAGCAGTTTGTCTTTATTATAAATATTAAATATGCACATCAAGCTCTGTTTCCGGGAACTAAAACAATTATTACATTTTCTTTTAAGAGCAGTCAGTAGGGTAATAACTTTTTAAAAATCGATTTTGAGGTTTTAATATTTCTATAATCCCCAAAACGGGAGCTTTCCATTGATATAACATACAAGCCATTATATGAATTAGAAGTACTTTAAAATGATTTTTAAAAAATAATCAGCTTATGAACCACGCCCATTTGACAGATAGAAATGTAAACATTGTCTTTTTAAATCTGGAGCAAAGTAGCAAAGCCTCAATTAATTTTTATTAATATGCATTAGATGTATAGTAACTGCAAATTAACTGTGTTAGATATGCAAAAACTTTTTGTGCCAAATTTGGAAGCGTGGTTTTAATTTCAATGTTATATTTAATACTTAGCGATTTTACCTAAATTTAAACCTGTTCTTCACTTTAAATTTAGTTTAAATAATTAGTAATAATAATTGATTAAAACTTTAAAAGGCTTAGAAAAGAGTTAAAAATATTTTTAAAATACTTGAAGTTACAATTATATGATATTTAAGAAAAATTTGGATTAAATTTAATACAAAGGTAAGATTTTTTAATAAAAATTTTTGTTTTCAAAAACTTATTTTTTTTAAATTGTGTAAATTTACTGTATGCATGTTTAAAATTTTTATTTTTAAAATTGTGTAAATTTACTGTGTGTATGTTTCTTAAACGTAATTGCATATACTGAAGTGACATTTTTGAAATATTCTTAAAACATTTAAATATAAAGCAGTTATCATAACAAAAAAATTACAACTTTTAATAAATTCATAATAATAATTGTTCGGTGAACTAAAAGTTTGTCTTTGAAAAAACTAATTATTATGTTTAAAAAAATTCACTTCAGTATAAATATAATGCATTTTTTAATATAAATAAAAATTTGAGTATTTATGTTTAATAGTTTCTGAGAAAAAGGTATGAGATGATACATTAAATGTGATGCTTGTTGCTTTTGCGAGAAGCTTTTTACATGCATAAAAATATATACATTTCATGTTTAAGAACATAGAAACTGTTTTATTTTGTCTGTTTTAGAAATCATTTGTCCATTTTAGAGTAACTTTTGAAGTTTAAAACATAGAAACTGTCTGCAACAACAAGACATAATGATAATGTTACGAAAACCTAACGAAAACTTAAGAAACGTCGTATAATCAGGTATTTTTGAATACCATCTCAAATTCACACCAAAACCATATTGATACATTTTTCACATTATATTTATAATGTTTTCTGTTCAAATTTGATATCTGTAATATAGGAAAATTACAAATTGTTTAAAAATTGATTCAGAATTTGAGAAAATTTCGATTTTTTCTCGTTAAAAAAACTGAAAAATGCTGTTCTGAGAAATTTAAGACTTTTTTGTTTACTATTTTATGCAAAATAAATTGCAAAGATGCTAATGTTTGATAAAATGGGACAAATACATGCTGTAATTCATTATTTTTGTGATAAAGTGGTACTTTATAGTGAAAATTCAGTTTCTTCAAAAATGATGTTTTTAAAACTGTATTCATCTTTTTCTCAAAATAGAAGGTATAAATGTACATAAAACTTTTTCCCTCATGTTACTGATATGTAAGTATATTTATTCATGTGAGGTTTGTGAGGATTTTCGTAAAATATTTGACTGGAGTCCAAATATCGTGTCAAAAAATGTCAATTTTTTAAAAAATTCATAGTGATATTTTTATGTTACATGTTTTTGAGAAAACTAAACAATATATTTTAAATATTTACTTCATTGCAAATATTAATTTTTATTTAATGTTTAGACAAGTAGTTTTTAAGCTTTAATATTCAAATGTTTTTCAATAATAGCTAACTAATTATAACTCAGATGTGTAATGATTTTTGTCGTTACGAGAAGCTTGTTGCATGCATAAAAATACACAAATTTCATGTTTAAAAACATAAAAACAGTTTTATTTTTGACTTTTTTAGAAATATTTTGTACAGTTTAGAGAAAATTTTGAATTTTGAAACTTTTAGAAATTGTGTTTGCATGGCAACATACAAAAAAATCCATAGTTAAACTTTTCTAACGTCGTAAAATCACATATTCCCAAATCATGACTTTTACATATTGATAAATGTTTACATTATATTTATGATGTTATAAGGTCAAACTTGACATTTGTAATGCATTGAAGCTAAAAATTCTTCACAGATTGTTACATAATTTGTGAAAATTGATGAAAATGATAAAAAAATCTCGTTAAATAAAAACTGAAAATTACTATATATGTATTTTCTGAACATTTTAAGGCTTTTTTGTTTCCTATTTTATGCTTTAAAAATTAAGAATTTACTAATGTTTAATAAAATAGGGCAAATACATGTTGTAATTCATTATTTTTGAGATTAAGTGCTTTTTTACACTTAAAATGCAATTATCTCAAAATGATTGTTTTACAACTGCGTGTACCTTTTACAAAGAATCTAAATAATTAATATACTTGAAATTTTTACTGCACATAAATAATATGTAACTATATATAATAGAGCTTCTTTTTTGGAGATTTTCCCAAAATATTTTCCTCAGAAGCAGTTATCGTAAAAAAACGACACTTTTCACAAATTTCAAAGCGATACTTTTACGATGAATTTTTTTGAAAAAAAAGTAAACAATATATTTGAAACGTTTTACCATTATTTAAATAAAAAAGCCTAATTATTATACAGCCAAAATTTGAAGTTTTTATGTTTAACAATTTCTGAGAAACAGGTTCCTAAAATGGCTCAATTTAACACTGTCGGTATAGGGCCTACCTTAAGTTTGCTATCTTTATGAGTGCAGTAAAATGCCCATTATCTGCACTAGGCAATGAAAGGAAAATAAAGAATCTATAATGTTTCAGTTTACAACCATTCTTACGTTGAAGTTTTAAACTCCAGCTTCACATGCACACACAACATTGAATATATATGTATATATAGTGTAAAAATTGCAATTTCACTACTATTGTTATTTAACTGAATCACTAAAAGAGATTTTTTATTACGTTAAGGTACCAATGTTTTATTTCCGAAATAAAGAAAAAGATTTAAAATACCTGCAGAAATAAAAATGTATTTTTGAAAATCGAAAATTGCCTTCCGTGTATTTGAAAGAGGCAATTCTCTACATGATGCTGTATAGAAAGTCTTATATAGTCGAGGATAAATGTATTAAGTAATCCAAAAATATGCGCCAATTGCAAATAAACCTCGTAGAGAGAGAAAAATATTGCCATTTCGTTAATTCCAAAAGAGATCAAGCTAGAAGACAAAAAATTTAATGCGAGCGCTGTGCAGAACTTGTCTCGTCTATTTTTATGACCTTTACAAAAATGGATGCTACAGACACAATTCGAAGACTATTTCGGGAAGAAAATAGTTTCATAGCTAAAAGAAAACTTCATATTTTTCGAAGGAAGTAGACAAAACAGATTATATTATTTCTTATGGCTTAAATTGTGTCAATTCACTGCAAGAAAAGATTTGAAACTTCATTAGCTCTAGACAGGCTTTTTCATATAAAAATAAATGAAAGTAATTAAATATCCACCAGTTCATCACTCTTGAAATTTTTGCAGGGATTCTGAAGAAATAGTATCATATCCATAATAGTTAAGTCAAGATAAATATTAAAGTTTTACGCAGTTTTGATCAACTTATTATTTTAAGAAATAATTTTATTAATTGGTACGTCACAAGTCATGTAGTTAATAATAATGCATTCATATCCATAAATTAAGTATAATTATAAATCACAGGAAAATTGAAAAGTAGAGTAAAAATTTCGCCTGCAAAATTAAAACAAACATCTTCAAGACTAATATGGAAATTACAGGAAGCACAAGATGGCCCCGATAGTACGTCAAAATGACGAGTGTGTAAGAGAGCAGTATATAAGGAAAGCCAAGTTCAGAGTGTCATAGTAGAAGAGTTATGGCACAAAGGACGTACGTGGTAAAACTATAGGCCGACTGAAATGTCGACGTACTCAGAAGGATGCCTGCGAGGAATTTCAACTACCCAGTTCATCCCTAGACTTTGGTACCAATTGCAAATTGCAAGTTATCGGAAATGACATTAGACATTACAGTACATGTCGTCTACAAGTTATAACGCTAAAAGAACACAGGTATCTGGAAGTAACTGCCATAAAAAAGACAGAGCACAGCATTCGACCTGTCGCGTTTTACAGCCATGCGTATGACAGTTTCAAGGAAAAGCGTACACAAACGGTAAGGAAATATTGATCTATATGCTCGTAGTCCCTTCAGATCCTTTCCGCTGTCAGCAACTCCCAATCTCAAACATTTAGCCTGAGGTAGAGAACATCTAATATGAACATCGTCACATTGAACTTGTAGAATGTTTTTTTTCGACTGGTCCCGGTTTAGCTTGCAGTCTGACTACAATTAGACTTTCATATCGGGAATTACAGGCACCTGTTACCATCAAGGAAAAATCATTGACCGTCTGCGTTACTGTTCTGCAGAATTGCTCATCTGATTGGGAGGGGAGGAAATTTATACTGGGATCCAGAACATAATTGCATGTTCAAATTGGAACCATGGCTGGCCAAATTTATAAGGAGATCGTTTGGAAAGAACGTGCACGCGTTTGTTCAGGGATGCCATGAATGCAGAGTTTGTGTTTATAAATGACAATGCCCGACCTATCCGAACAAACTTCCCAAACGAATGCCTTCAATCTCAAGATATCCTGAAAGGCTAGCATTCTCAACTAACTTGAATCCGATAGCTCAGGGGGTCGGCAACATTTAGCTGTAGCGTGCCAAACCAATCTACCAATATGATTCGACTTGTCACACAGTAGGACATTTTAGAAAAAATTGATTTCTGTGACAATGTATGCAGGGTTACAAATAGCCGTAATTTTATCTTTAGTTTATCTTATTTATCTTTCTGATTTTTTCGTAATTCTGTAAATGTCCATAATTCTGGTGATGTTTGTCAGTCCATTACAAATTTATTAATTTCCATTCACTAAGGGATCAATAAATTTTAAGAGTAGTGCAGAATGCCACTAAGAATTGTACCTCGGATGCCGAGGTTGCCAACCCCTGCGATAGAGCATATGTGCGAAATGATTTAGAGAAGTGTTTCAGACCATTGACCACCTCTTACATGATTAACGGAATACTCTTCCCCAAGATCAGCTGGTTAATTTGATACTTGGCATGTGATTAGACATTGTACTAATTGTATTTCATCGCATAGGATGCATTCAATGTATTAATCATCGCACAAACTATGTTATGTAATATTGTTCTTTTAAAAGGGGTATTTTTATAATTGCTCCAGAAAGAAAAAAAATTGTAGTTTAATATACCTACTATCTATATATGTATATATTCTTATGTATATATATATATATATATATATATATATATATATATATATATGCAAAGTGGGACAAAAATAGAAGTTCTACTCCCGGACAACAGAGTTCTAGATTACAAAGGAACACGGCAAACGAAAGGAGATAGTTCACTGACCTTCTTATAGAAGATGTTGAAAATGACCACTATTCATCTTTTGGCACCTTTGGGCACTGGTCAGCATGTTGCTGAAGGCAGATCACAGCTCTACTGCTGAATTTGCTATAATCTCATCAGAAATGCTCTGCTGCAGTTCTTGAATACTTTGAGGGCTATTCGGATACACCTTGGACCTGAGAGGTCACCACAAAAAGTAATCACACATTGACAGATCAGGTGACCAGAAAGCTAGCAAAGGTCGAGATCAGACTGACCTCTGCTAAGAACTCTGTCACTAATGAAAATGATGTAAATGGGATTCATTGCTCGGTGAGATGTATGGGCAGCTGCACCATCCTGATGGAAGTAACTGTAGGTCTTTTCCTCCTCAGATAATGCTGCTGTAAATAGATTGGTAATTCTGGAAATGCAATGCTTCGAGTTGACCATCTGATGAAGGAAAAGTGGACTAACAATGCGGCGTGCAGGCACTGCACACCAAACACAACGCTCTGACAATACAGTGGGATACGGTGGAAGTTACGTGGAGTCTCCGCTACCCAGAACCCGTCATTTTGTGAATTGGCATAACCCTCAGGTAAAACCAGACTGAATCAGATATACAAAAAGATCCATGCCCGAGCCATTCATTGTTAATTCAGTGAAGAGCTTGTTGTGCGCATCATATTCAAGTCCAATCGTATCCACTCATCCAGTTCACTTTTATTTGCCTCCCCTGTATATACGTATACAAATATATGTTCCATATTTAGTTTCTTTTATCGTAATGTTAAGAGGACGGTGGACTATTAAAGCTAATTTCTTACAATGTTACCTTAATTAGCTGAAAATTGAATCAATATAGTAAATGATTATTATATTTCATAATATAAATGTAATGTGGACCATTAAAATTAGTTTCTTAAATTGTTAGCCTCAATAGCTGAAAATGGAATCAATATGGTAAATGATTATTATATTTCCTAATGTAAAAGTATATTTTTTTAAAACTGTTATATATACTGATTTTTTTAAAAAGCTAAACTATTTAAATTGTTTTTAAAAATGTTATTTGCACATTAGTTTTTTAAGGTATGTACATAATTTTTGTTTTATACATAGATGAACTTCAGCAAAATATATATCTGTATTTTTTGGATTTTAAGGAGGCTTTGTATCTTTAGAACAACTTTATTTATGTATTTAAAAATTATATTTTAGCTTTTTATGTAATGTTTCTATTAAAAAAAAGATACGAGATTAAATATTTCTCACATTATTCACACAATTTTAAAAATTTAAATTTTTTGAAAAAAATTTGGAAAAATTTAAAATTTTACTTCTTTTGTAAATATTAATTTTTTGACTTAAAACTTTTTTTGTAATATTCTTATGGATATTCTAATCAACTTTAGGGATAGATTTTACAATAACTTAATTCATTTTTGAGAAAAAAAATAAAATGTTGATATGCATGCTAAAAATCAACGAAAAAGCCAATATCTCTTACATTTTAATTTTTTTAAAAAAAACAGTATTCAGTTTACAGCAAAACGGATCGGTAATTTATTACGTGCTTTATATATAACACATAGGTAAAAAATGGAAGCGATTGGTAAATAATTATGGAAGGAGTAGCATTTTGAATGCACTAATGTTTCGGAAAACACAAACTGAGAAAAAACACTTTAAAGTTTATAATTTTGAAAAAAATAATTATAGTATGCTTAAGGGGAAAAAATGTTGATATACTTGCTAAAAATCAACAAAAAAGCTAATGCCTGATACATTTTAATTTTTTTAAAAATAAGTATTCAATTTATAGCAAAATGGATCCCTAATTTTATTACATGTTTTATATATAACACGCAGAAAAAAAATCGAAGTAATTGGTAAATAATTGTAAAAGGAGTAGCATTTTGAATGCCCTAATGTTTCCAAAAACACAAAATGAGAAAAACCACTTTAAAGTTTTATAATTCAGAAAAAATAGTTATAATAAGTTTAAATAAACTTAAAATACCACTTTAATATATAAGTTATAATTTTTTCTTTAAAATAATTCCATTTCCATATTTTTTCAACCCATACATTTTTATAAATAATCAATTTTTAGAGAGTACTAATTGCACAAGAAAATTCAAGGAAAATGTTAAAAAAGTGGGGGTTTTTTGTCACGAAAGAAATTTTAGTTTTTTTTCTTCTTATAATATTGATATTTTACATTTGTATGAAAAATACATGAGGAATAAGAACTGAAATTGTAGAATTATTAATATAAAATGCCTTATTTCAAAAATTTTACAAAGAAAAAAAGATAATTGTATTATATTACCTTAGTAATATTCTGCTTTATATATTACCCATTCTTTTTTAATGTTATTATTTCTCTTTATAAAATAGATATTTTTTTATCAAAATGCTTTTTAGGTTTTTTTTTAAAGGGGACGTGGCTGAATTGTTCCTTATTTATTTTCAAATGAAGTTTTATTCAACTTCTAACTATCCAACATGCACGAGTGATGTATCAATCGAAAGATAATAATGAAAAGAATAAGATTAAATAAAAATATAAAAAACTATGCGTCTGTCATTTTTGGGGTACTAAGTCATCGTGAATTCTGAATAAAATTTGCTGACAAAAAGATAATTTTTCTACATTATATGAAATATTTCACCAATTATCACACATTCAAGGCATTCTACACAATATAAAATATATTCCGTTAATTTTTTTTAAACTAATGCACAATTTTGTGAATTATCTCATTTATCATAAGTTGGGAAAATTTCAAAGATATATAACGTGATTTGAAACGCAAGGAGCATTTTTCGTAACAATGAAAAGAAAAATTTTACAAAGAAAAGTACATGTTTTTAAACATTTATCTGAGTAAAATAAAAATAATTCAGTAGTTATTAATGAAAATAACAAAATTCTTTGACGGAATTAATTCATGAATTATAAAGAATATTATTAGCATAAAAAAGTCAAGATCGGA
Organism: Trichonephila clavipes; assembly: GCA_019973935.1. Lineage (NCBI taxonomy): Eukaryota > Metazoa > Arthropoda > Arachnida > Araneae > Nephilidae > Trichonephila > Trichonephila clavipes. The sequence goes on along the minus strand of BMAU01001912.1, from coordinate 45,397 downwards.
ATTTTGACCAAAATTTAATATTGTGAGGGTCCACCATCCCCATAAATGGATTTTCCCTTAGAGAAAAAGTTTTATGAATCATTTACAAAATTTGAAAAAAAAATGTATTGAAAATAAATGCATAAACTGCTACGTTGCAAATTTTTATGAAAGTAAAGTCTTTTTTTCTCAAAAAATGTTCTCCGAGTTTAGTTCAGGTTTTTTACACTTGTCAAAGAAGTTCTTAATGTGTGTCAGCCTCTCTGTACGGCAAACGTTGAGTGGCATTAGCACTCGAATTTCAAATTCGATAGAAATGACGCTATCTATGAGTTTCTCACCAGACCACTTAGCTACTACGGACGCCAAATAATGTATGATATATTATGCATGGAGCCTTTGCAGAGTAAAGGGTCCCTGAGTGGAAAACAGTCTACACTAGGCAGGACCAACACAATGTTGAAATTTCAATAAAATACATTTTTATAGAATTTTTTCCTACGCGTTCATTAAGTAATACAAATATTTTAAAAATATTTGGGTATCTTAAAGTTTCTTACCTCTTCCAGGTTAATTTAATTTCTAAATTATAGATAAAACAATGTCGTCCATTTTTTTATGCTTTAATACGTATATACATATCTTTTTAAACATTATAGAGCCATTCGCATACAATTTTTTTTTTAAATTATTGTAAAAAAATCTATTTTTTAAAAAAACGAGTAATTAACATGCAAAGATGGATTTCTGTGGGGCAGAAGTCTTTAGATTTTTGAGTCAATTCACGCTAACTTAAAATATAAAGCTTAGCATACATAGTTTTTATCTTGAATTACAAATTTTATTTACATATTTTGCCTTAACATAAATGAATATGAGACTATTAATCAGAATTTGATGGTGTATGATAAATTCAAAAATACGGTGCTGAACATAAGCAAATATGGCACTCTGGTCAGTGGGACAAACGATGTAAAGCCGGGGTGGACATTAAGTCAATCGCGATTGACCGGTAGACCATTAATACAGTTTGGGGAGACCGCCTGAAGATTAACAGTTAGTAATTAAGTAGGAAAATATTCAAGATTGCCTGACAGTATGCATACTAAATCTTCCACTAACTATAATTACGAGAACTGAATTTAGAAAAAAAAATGTTCTATTTTTTAATATATTATTTTTGTTTGATAATAAATGCATCATTAGATCTTATTATATTTGTGGCTATTATTATTTTGTTTGTATGCATGTTGCATTTTGCTTTAAACATGGATTTGGAAAAGTGAGTTTTTCATTTTATTTAAGTAGATTAGTAGACGTTTTCATTTTATTACGTACGCACTTTACCTGTTCCGTATTTATTATTAAGTTATAATAAATATTGTTGACCTTTTCCTTACCTCACTACGCCTACAACACTGCGCATTGGGGGTAAATCTTTTAAAGGGAGCACGACGTGGTGGTCCAGGGTTGAATGTCTACCATTAGCAGCCAAATATATATATATATATATATGTATGTATATATATATATACATACATACATATATATGTATATATATATATGTATGTATATGTACAGTACAGTCCCGCTAATCCGAACACGGCTAATCCGAACATCCGGTTAATCCGAACGGCTCCGCGGAAAGTTTTTTATAATTTTAAGGACGAAAATCGGTGAATATTTCAATATAAAACAGTATAAACCTTAATTCAAAACAGTTCATTATTTAATATTCACGCACTGTACATCAAGTTATGGTACAAATTTTAAAATGGAATAAACTACAGAACAGAACCACTAATGTTTAGTATGAAAAATTGTACAACATAACCCGTACTCCCAGTTCAAATAGTGATTTCGCTGTTACTCCGACTAATCCGAACAATCACGTAATCCGAACAGGGTCGGTCCGATATTGTTCGAATTATCGGGACTGTACTGTATATATATGTATATATATATGTATATATATATGTATATATATGTATATATATATATATATTTCTTTTAATTTTGAAGATTGTTGGGAACAAAGAACTGTAAGAAATAAATTATTGAATAACTAACCTATTTCGAAAGTAAGCTATTTCTTTTTTCACCTTGCAATCATGACTCTATCCCTGCTTATTTTCATAAGTTCCTTTCCACTTATTTATGTTTGAGTAGCTCTTCTAGGGACATCAATGAAAATGTTTCTGTCATTGCCCTAGTAGTGCTACATTTTCTCATGCAAAACTTACAAAAAAAGCATTTTCTTCCTGGGTTTTTTTTCTGTTTTTTAACAATGTCATTTCTTACCTCTAAATTTCGCATGCTACCTTTGTACACAGAGGGAACTTCTTTCACAAATTTTTACTTCTTTTGTCCGAAACGTAACTAAAGAAACACACACACAACAAGTAATATAAAAAAATTAAGTCAATCCCTACTTAGATCAGCAAAATTTTTTTACTTTAGCTGCTTTTCATCAAATAGTTACAATTAATATAAGTATGTATATACATGTGACCGAATCAAAACATTAAGTGACAATTCTTTTTTATTAATTATCATTAATGTGTATTGTATTGCCGTTCAAAACAATTGTGTAAATAAAATTTCAGTTCAACTGAATGCTTTAAAACGTGTGAAAAAAATACTTCATATTTTCGACCCAAGTCGCTAAAAAGGAAACCAACGTATCTGTATCTGTAATTCTTTAAATAATTAGTTTTAGTCAATTAATTTTAATTAATTATATGTAAATTATCATATTGTATCCCAAACCAATAGGGTATAGACAATAAAAGCTCAAATGAGTGCTTTAAAATGTGAGAAAAAAAAACATTTTCAAGTTTTGACCCAAGTCGCCAAAACTGTCGCTATGTCGACAAAAATTATGCCAACGTGGATGTATCTGTAATTCTTTGAATATTTTGTTTTACTGAATGAATTTCTATTAATTATAATTAAATTATTGTATTGTCATCAAAAATAATTATGTATATATAATTTCAGCTCAATTGAGCCCTTTAAAATATACTTTGTTAACGGTTGGATATTTGAACAAGATAAACATATAGAGAGTGTAAACTAATAGTATGAATTGAAAAATAGAAATCGAAAAATAATTCAATAAAAAATGCCACAAAAAACAAACACGCATATTTTTAATAAACCAGATTTTCTGATTTCAAAGTCGCCTCTACTTAATCTTTGTTTGCCCCAATAAACATATTTTAGATTCCAAAAATCCAGTGAATGGGTGTATAAACATCACAGAAGGAAGGAAGACATAAATAAAATATCTAATTTACATTGAAAAAATCGATTGAAATGCGTTACTGAAAAAGGATCGACGTTGAAAATGAATCCCATCAGAAAGAGGCGAGGCCATTTCCGCTCTTTTTTATCTGGAAATGATCTAGATATTTTTTAAAAAAAAATTCGATAAACGAAATGCAATACGAATCTCAACTTAAGGGACTCAAATCAAATACCAAAAACCAGACTTTGGACAGTTTCGCAAAATATATATATTAAAAAATACTATATATATATATATATATATATATATATATATATATATATATATATATATATATATATATATATACATATATATATATATATGTATATATATATATATACATATATATATACATACATATATATATACATACATATATATATATACATACATATATATATATATATACATACATACATATATATATATATACATATATATATACATACATATATATGTATACATACATATATATATATACATACATATATATATATACATACATATATATACATATATATATACATACATATATATATATATACATATATATATATACATATATATATATGCATACATATATATATATATATACCGGGTGGGCAAAAAGTCCGTAAAATTTTTAAAAATTCATAAAATCCGGAGAAATGAACGAAAAAAAAAAACTGTTTGCAGAATCAGCATTAGTATGTCGCGGGATTTTTTTTAAGCTTGAAAAAAATAATTCGAAAATCATCCGGTAGGTGGCGCTGATGTAAGCAAATCAAAGAAACAATGCATAAATAATGAACAGAAAACTTTCACAACTTTATTACACCAGAATATGTTCCACATGACCACCACCACAGGGGAGAAGACATTCCAGACGAGTGACAAATCCAGCAACCGCAGAGTGCAACATGTCCGGATGTATGGTCTGCCGGTGTTAAATCTGGAGACCGAGGAGGCCATGGGTACCTGCAGCGCCTGCTAACGATTCTGTCTTCCCCGGACGTCTGTATCAGGAATGCCTTAACCGGGTTAGCAGTGTGACTGGTTGCTCCATCCTGCATGAACCTGACATTCGAAATCTGACCTCGTTGAATTAAACATGGCACGACAATCTCCCGCAGAAGCGTTAGATAACGCTGAACATTTACCGTTTCCGTTATCCATCCATTTACTGGGCACCGCGTTTCAAAGAAGAAGGGTCCTATGATAAATGAACCCGTGAAACCACACTATGCTGTCACTTTTGGGGAATGCAATGGCATCTGTGTGTACTCACGTGGATTAAAGGTCGCCCAAATGCGACAGTTATGGTTGTTAACGTCACCATGAAGCGAGAAATGAGCTTCATCTGTCCACAAGATGTTAAAACCCAGGTGGGATCCTGTTCCATTTTAGAGAAGGCCCACTTCGAAAATGCTTCCCTCTGTGCGGTATCTGCTGGCAAAAGTTCATGGCACGATTATAATTTGTATGGGTACAGCTGGAGGATTCGATGAAGAATATTGCGGACAGATGATGGTGGTAAGCCCAATCGTCTGGCAGCTTCACGAGCACTGCTGGTCCCTGAAGCTGCTTCGGACGCAATCGCTTCCATTTCGACAGCAATGCAGGGTGCACGTGCTTCTTTCAAGCATGGTGGTCCGGCTTGTGCTCGATCCTCCAACTTCCCAGTTTCCTCAAAACGTTTAACAAGCTTTAAGAGACCTGCAGGTGTTAAAGGGCCTTTTCCACTCTTCACATTTTTCTGAACTCAGAATTTACGCAAGGCAATGGTCGCTGATTCCTCGTTCATGTAAAATAACTTCACCAACAAAGCTTTATCCGGCGCACTGAGCATCCTTGTTCACATTCACTGTTTGTAATGGTGAAATGAATGTGAATTCACTAAGAGCAAAGGTTTTTATAGCCGTCTAATTTGCATATTTCCACCACAGACGCTTGTAACAGCGCCACCTACCGGAAGACTTTCGAGTTAATTTTTTTTTCTAGCTTAAAAAAAATCCCGTGACATACTAATGCTGATCCTGCAAACAGTTTTTTTGTCGTTCATTTCTCCGGATTTTATGAATTTTTAAAGTTTTTACGGACTTTTTGCCCACCCGGTATATATACATATATATACATACATATATATATATATATATATTAATGTAATATTTTCAGTAATTTAATCTTTAATAGTTTTTTTTATTTATATATGACCAGTCCTCAGAACTGTCGTTTAACTAGCTACCCACCTAACGTGGACTTCTGGACCTACATCCATCCATCCAAATCATGTAATTTCCCTCTGTGTAAAAATATCGAGATCTCTAGAATATTCCGCCTCTTCTGTCTTAGTCCTTTCACCATGTAGTCGACTGCAGCGCGTAGTATTATCGTTTCCTTTGTTGTGTTGTTATGTGTTTTGTCTCTTCTTTTCTACTTATTGTGATGTTGCAACGCAATATGTTTAAAATGCTTATGTGTCTCAAGATGTGCTATAAACTGAATTAACTAATCACAAGACTGTCTCTTCAATTCCAAATAAAACATCAACCATCATAAACAATGATCCAAATAAGGAATCCTTCACACTCGCCAAATTGTGGTAGTTTAATATTATATATCTATATAGATGCTCATGCACATCAGCGAACAATGGTCACGTATGCTGGGATGGGCACAGTAGGCCCTGGCCCTCATGGGCTGTTTCGCCACTGAGTATGAGTTTGAGATAGATAGATGTTAATTAAAAATTCCCCTTTATAATTCGAGTCTTTTTATATTGCTAATACGTATTAAATATCATTCCGAAGTCTTACTATTATCCAGAAGTTTCAATCAAAACTACAGAATTTTTTTAAAACCTTTATTAACACTCACGTATTACACCATCAGACTATTTTTTCAAATCTTAAGACATTGACAAATGTTTTCTATATAGAGCCAACGGTGGCAATTATTGCCGCGCACTTGTTTTAACACAATAATAATAATCTTAACAACATATAGCAACATTTTTTCAGTTGGCGATATCTTTTCATTTTGCTAAATTGGTCGACCATGTGATACATAAGTACCGCTTATTTAACTCTTTTTCCTGTAAATCAAGAATGTAAATGAAATTCAAACATATTTGTAAGCACTTTTGTGATAAGAATTCATAATTTAAGATAATTTGAGACTATTACCAGCAGTAGAAATATTCGTAGAATTCATTAAAGGTTCTCAAACTGTACCTTAAATCACACAATTTGTAATGTTTTCTTTTTTCTTAAAATCAAATGGGTGTTATACAGATAAATATGATTCAGTTGATATAGTACATCCCCTTTATATTTCACAAAGTACAATTTAAGATTCGGTCTTCAATATTTCCTGAGCTATTGGATGAATAGGTGGGAAATTTGAGATTAAAATTTTTCGTGACCTTAAAAATAAAACACAAACAAAATTTTGTTATGATTCACTCTTTTATCGCTTTTGTGTACTTAAGCCCTTATTTATTTTAATATAACTGCTTTAAAAAAACTGTTTTTAACAATAATAAGTATAAAAAAATAAAATATCTACATATTCTTTTGGATCAGAAAGCATTGAAAAATTGTTACAATAATATTTTTATCACTAAATATTATTCAACACATACTAATTTAATATATTCAGAATTTTTTGATCCCACTTAACTGAGACACGCTGAATCAGAATTCTTCGAAGTTTGAGAGAGAGAGAGAAATTTAACCTAACTTTAAGATAATAAACCAGATTCAAAATGGACGGATGGAATGTTCCATAATGGAAACACTTAACTCAATGCTTCTCAAACTTTCAATACTCGCGACCCAATATGCAATTATAATTTTCATTGCGTCCCACCCCCCTCCATACAATAACAAGGTATTGAATTCGAGAATACTCTGACGCTAAATCTATAACATGACATTAACCTCTTAAGTACCGCCGGCGTATATAAACGTTTCGCTCAGTCAATGCGTAAATTTCGCAGGGCGTATTTATATGTCTTTCCGAAGTACGATTTTTTCTGTTCACTGCTCTCTATAAAATTATTACGAAGGCTTTGGAATGCAAGAAAAGGAATTTCATAGTGCTTGCAAAGGATTATCTTATTTCAGGCGATTTTCTTATATTCCCTCTAACTCCTCCTCCCCATTACATACTTTAGCATACATGCAAAACAGTGGCATTGGGGATATAATTTTATATATGAAAAGCCCGTGGAGTCACCGATAATTATTAAACTTTTTCCTAACTTAGTATAATTAAATTAATAATCAGAAACATTTGTGAAGCAATGATGCATTAAGTGTATTACATCGGTGTAAATGTTTTATTTTTATTTTTTAGTAAGTCAGAATGTATTTTGCTTATTTACTTTCAGTAAATTAATAATTTTTAAAAAATTATCTTTTGTTTTCAACTTTTCAATATTCTCGCCCCCCCCCCACTTTTTAGGGATATCACGCCCCCTAGGGGGCTCGCACCACAGTTTGAGAAACGCTGACTTAACTAATTCATTAACTCTATAAATCAGTGCTTCTCAATTCCAATCCAATATTCAATCATTATTTTCATCGGCACCCCCATCCACACAATAACAATGTGTTGATTTCAATAATAATATACTTTGACTCTAAAGCTACATTACGACGTACACATCTTAGGTGTCACCGGCGTATATAAACGCCTCGTGCTCAGCCAGTGGGTTAATTGCGCATGACGTATATATACGTCTTTCCGAAGTATGATCTTTTATGTGCACTGCTATCAATAAAACTATTCCGAAAGCTTTGCGAGTGCAAAAAAAATTATCTTGACAGGTTTGAGACACATTTACTTATTTCAGAGGATTTGCTTATTTATTCTTTCTTAAGCACTCCCCTCCCCAATACATCATATGCACTCGCCTATGTATTACAAAACAGTGGGAATGACAAAATGAACTAATATACAGAAAGAACCCAATAGTTCATCAACAATCTCAAAAGAAAAACGGTACACATCAGCCGAACAAATATCTTAATTTCTATACCTCACTAGTACCATTCATGATACAATTAAACTATACGCGCGAATGGCTTATGGCAGTGCTTCTCAAAATTCCAATATTTGCGACCCAATATTCAATCCTAATTTTCATCGCACCCCCCTCCATACAATAACAATGTATTGAATTCAATAATACTATTCTTTGTTGCTGAAGATACAATACGACTTAAACCTCTTAAGGGCGTATATAAACGTCTCCCTCAGTCAAAGTGTTATTGTCCAGGACGTATATATACGTCTTTCCGAAGTATGATCTTTTATGTGCACTGCTATCCATAAAATTATTCCGAAGGCAATGAAATGCAATAAAAGAAACTTGACAGTGCTTGCAAAGGATTTACTAACTTCAGAGGATTTACTTTTATATTTTTTCTTGTTCTTCCCTCCCCCAATGTATCCCATACACACTCCTACTTGAAAAACGATGATATTGATAAGCGAATCTCGTAATTTTCAATTCGCATTGAAGAGATTAATTATAAACCGTTCAAATTATGAAGATAAGTGATGATTTTTGCATATAATTTTGTATATGGCAAGACCTTGGAGTCACTGGTATTTATTAAACTTATTCTTAACACAGAGTTAACTTAGTATTCTTAACTTAGTTCTTAAAATAATTATAAAATACATTGTGCTGTTCTGATATAATTAGAAGTGTGTATTATAACAGTATAAATGTGTATTTTATTTTTTATTATCCCAGAATATATTTTATTTATTTTAAGTAAATTAATATTTGTTTCTAAATAATCTTTTGTTTTCGACTTACAAACTTTCTCGTGCCCCCTTTGTAGGGTTATCACGCCCCCCTAGGGGGGGCGCCCCACAGTTTGAGAAACGCTGCTATAGATAGTACCATCAATTTTGTTTAGCTGTGGTAGTTACGGTTATTAATTTCTGGAGACCCATTTTTTTGTGATGACGTTTTTTGATTTATAAAACCTCTTAGTGCTTCTAAGACTTTCAATATTTTCGATCCAATATTCAATCCAGCGTATATAACCGTCTCACTCGGCCAGTGCGTTAATTGCCCCGGACGTATAAATACGTCTTTCCAAAGTGTGATATTTTCTGTGCACTGCTATCCATAAAATATTTCCGAAATTTTGGAATGCTACGAAATGACCCTGACAATGTTTGCGAAGTATTTACTTATTTCAGAGGATTTGCGTATTTATTCTTTTCTCACTCCCCCACTCCAATACACCTCATACTCTCCTCTACGTGTTAAAAGGTGGAATTGGGGAGCGAATCACGCAATTTTTATTCGGCATTTAAGGAATTAATTATTAACCGCAAAAATTATTCAGATAAGTGTTAATTTGTGTTTTTAATTTTATGTATCTCAAGCCTATTTAGTCACTGATAATTATTAAAAATTTTCCTGACTTAGTGTAGCCGAGTTAATTATAAAGCACATTGTGCAGCGTATATTTATAAGTGTATTATGCAAGTGTAAATGTGTATTTAATTTGTTATTATGTCAAAATGGGGGTTTTGTTTTTTTTTTTTTTTTTTTACTTCTATAAATTAATAATTTTTCTATGTAATCTTTTGTTTTCGTCTTTTCAATATGCTCACGCCCCCTCCCTCTCATAGGGTAATCACGCTCTCTAGGTGGGAGGACCCCACAGTTTGAGAAACACTACTCTAAATAACTCTGAAAGCATCAAATTGCTTCCTACTTTACAATTGTTTTCTACACGAACAATTTCACTTCCTTCCCTCATTGTTATTGTCGCAATTACCAAGTAGACGTGATCGCAAACTCGTGAACAGCTTTTCCTTTGTCCCGTCATATATTCCAGTCTTGTTGACATTAAAGACTGATCGAGTAGAAAGGCTTAGACGTTTTAAATCTGCCACAGAGACTTCTGATGATAGCGTCATGTGAAATTTTGTAAATGTGTTGCAGACTCAGGTGTTGTCTTCGTAACTCAAATGTGTGTGAGTTAGTTCAATCACAATAGTCCTTACGGAGCTTTGAATTTCGATGTTAGAGATCAATTCATCCATAAAACTCAAAATTTCATTTGCCCTTTTTTGTTGTAATAACAGTACTCACAGACTCTCAACATATATGTTTATTTCTAGCTACGTGGGGAAATTTTACTTAATCTAGGTTAAAGGTACTGAGAAATCAAGAATTTTTCACAGCACAGTAGATTATACAGCTTAAATGTATAAAATTGTTTTAAGGACATTTTGACAAAAAAACATTATTTAAATACAATATTTCGGCAAAAAATTAACTTAGAATAACCTTTTGTGAAAATTGCTTCTATTATAATATTATTTTGCCTGTATATAACTCAGACCTCTGTATAGAGGCTCAACTATGAGTTTTGAAAAATTCACATTATTTTCAGAGTTACAACCAACTGAAATAATTATCGGCGTTTTTTTTTTTCTTAAAATTTCTCCCCTCTGTTGTCGTAAAACATGGATAAATCCACTTCTAAGATGCATACTTAAAAAATTATAGCTGAGCCTTTGTACAGAGGTCTGAGCTATATAGAGGCAAAATATTATTATAATAGAAGCCTTTTTCACAAAAGGAGGATATTTTGGAAATGGGTGATTCTATGTTCATTTTTTATCAAAATATTGTACTTAAATAGTTTTACTGTAATATTGTTCTTAAAACAATTTTATATACATTTTCTAATCTAAGTGACATTAAATATCATAAATATTATCCATTTATAGGCTTTTGGAAAATCACGGTTCCAAACGTATTCCGATACCTGAAATGAGCGTTTATAAAGGACCAAATAAATTAGTGAATTAATATCAGAAATACTTCAACTCTGTTTCCTTTAATGTTGAACAATATTCTTCATTCGGTACCAATGATTTTCTGGCATAAGCATTTTTCTAAAGCTTATTATTTGATTTGAACATCACTCACAATTTTATTAGCCAGAGTACCAAGTTGTTTTGGTAATCCAGATTTGGTAAATAGGAAAAATAAATAATATTAGACAAAGTAAGAGTATGTAATATCAATTGTCTTTTGCAAAATCAAAACTTCACTTTTAAAAAATGAATGTAGATTAATTCGCATTCTTCCATTCTAATTAAATATTTGCTGTGTTAGAACTTCAGACATCTCAGTCACTGAAATAACTACATCTAAAAGTAGTCTATTTCTCTGTTTCAATTAATTTTCATCAAACAAGCAATTAACCCCCTCAATACTGCTCTTTGTTATTATCATCAATCATTCGGAGGGGGCTGTTGAAAATCGTAACTTAGTATTGTTTGTGTATCGATTCTTGGTTAAAGAATCAATACCCTACTAAACACTCCTTACAGCTACTACAAGACATCTCTGGCGTGTTCGAGTTGGTACTAATTGATGGCTGCGAATCCATCACCTCGTTGGAGACAGTTCCTTCGCTATTTATTATAAAAGAACATTTTGTCCTGGGAATTCGAAGTAGTAAAGTAACCATTCGAAAAAAGTGTAATTTCCTTTCATGGAATTTTTTTTTAGGTGCAGTCAATTTTTCTTCTTTCGTAAAGAAAAAAAGTTAATCGGGATTTTTTTTTAAAAAATATATATATTTTTTATATTATTAAAATATTGTATTACCAGAGAGTCAACAAGTATTGATATATGTTTTATATGTTTCCAAAATGTTGGTGTGAGGGTTTTCCTTCAACAAAGTGAATTGAACATTTTTTAAAACTTTTTTTATGCTTTTGAAATTGCAAAAACGAATAATAAAGAAAATTTCCTCCGTACTGACATTATATGTTTATGAAAATAGCTTATTGTGCGTCTAACTATGTTTCTTTCATGTGTACCTGTCACTCAAACTTTGATACATTTCAAATTGTTTTTTCGACACATAACACTTTTGGAAAACGTCATCAAATCAATGACGAAACAGATTTTAAATTTCCAGCAACGTAAGAGAAAAAAAAATGATATTTAAATGTAACATTTTTTTTTGTATAATTTTCACTCAGATTTAACATAAGTTACTTTTAAGAACTTGAGATGAGGATAGATGTTACTAATTTTATATACATACCAAAAATTTGAAATTGAAATATTATTCATGAATTTCTATTTTCTTTTGTTAAAAAAGTAAGCTTTTAAATAAAAAAGAACGTTCTATTTTTAATGCCCCTTTTGGAAACGAAATTATTTGTAAGATTAGCTTAAATTTAAAAATAATATCCGTCTCAACAAAAAACACATTTCTTTATATCTTTCAACATTCTGTCATTTTTAGATAACATATAATAAGCTTCTAATATTAATTTGATCTCGAAAAAAATATTTTCCTGAATAAAAACAGATTATTCAGAGTTGATCCTATAAAACCGTTTGATTGAAAACATCAACAAACTTAGTTGTTTGATAGAAAAACATATGTATTTTTGGACCGAATTTGTGTGGGGGGATGAGTGAGGGAATGAGTGATCGAGTGATTGAATGAGGGAATGAATGGATGAATGAATGAATGAATGAATGAGTGAATGAATGAAGACATTAAAATTTTGTGGATTTTAAATATGAAAAAATTACTTTATAAAAATGATAAAAAAAACTGTTTTATTATAGAAATACCATATTATCTGCTTATCTTATAGAAATATCATATTATCTGCTTATCTTATAGAAGTACCATATTATCTGCTTTTAACAATATTTAACTAATTTATGTATTTATTCATTCGTTTAAAGTATCCCAAACATATTTTTTGGTTTATATATAACATTACAATTATAATTTAAGGATTGCATTTAAAAAGAGATTTCTTTTTGCCCAGGCTTATATTAAAATACACCTTTTCTTACTGAGTGATAAATATTGTTTGGCTTATTTATTATTGGTGATCGTAACTTTGAACATTTATTAAAAGCTTTGCCGCAAGTAAGCACTTAGCTGCAATGATCCAAGGAAACATTGTTTTTTCTCTTATCTCATTTTTATGCTTGTACTGTGTGATTATGTCTCTTTTACACCTATACATTACTATCCAAGTCAGATGTATTAATCCTTAATATCTGACCCACGAATATAAAATCATTCCACATATTTATAGTCGCATACACATTTGTTTGATTTCAGAAACATTTTACATGAAAAATTAAAACATTTTCATAAAAAAAAATTAACGCAATAAATAAAATTATTTCAAAAATAATTAGCTTCAGCTCATTCGGTAGTACTAGCTTATTGGTTAATTTTCAGTGAAAGGATTTAAATTTTGTTACTAGATATTGAATTTTTGATTTTTAATGCCATTTTGTTTCGAATTACGACACGCATCCAGAAAGTGAGTTTCCCTATTTTTTTTTTTTATAAAAAAAAAGCTCATACTTTCAAGAACATTTATTGGCAACAAGTACAGCAATGCTTCATTTATTTTTCAACATCGCCACCACCAGAATTGTGACACTTGTCGCATCGGGGGAACATTTGTTTGTATCCCACTGTTGTAGAACTCTGCCGCCTGTGAATGGAGCCAGTGTGTGGCAGACGCCTTCAGCTCACCAGAAGACAGGAATTTCTTGAGGTGCAAGAAAACGTGAAAATCTCTGAGAGCAGGATTGGGACTGTAGGGTGGATGATCAAACATCCCACAGCCAAATTTCGTCAAAACAGCTGTTGTGCATCGAGCCGTATGTGGATTGATTGATTGATTGAATATTAACGTCGCCCTGTTCAGCTACACGAGGGCTTTTGGCGACGGACCACGTAATTTTGAACCATGGTCAAGAATCTTTAGTGGTACTGGGTTCGAACTCGTGACAAGGCAAGCCACGATCCGATACCTATACCACTTGGCTACCGTGGCCACGAGCCGTATGGGGAAGAGCCTTATCATGGAGGAACACAACACCTGCAGTAAGCATTCGATGTCTCTTGTTTTGAATGGTGCATGCCCACTGTTTCACCAGTCAATGAGCTGAATGCCCTTCCAGTCCCAGAGCACCAGGCCCATCCCTTTCTCTACTTTTTCCGTCTGTTTGGATTTTGTCCTGTGACCGGAGATCCATTACGCCGCCAATGCATTTACTGATGCTTGGTTTCCGGGGTGAAGTGCGAAATCCAAGTCTCATCGCCCGTGAAACTCCTGTCGAGGAACTCATCCCCGTCATCGTGATACCATTGGAGAAATGTCAGTGCTGCTTCTAAGCGTTGAATTTTGTGTTCGTGTGTCAGGTTTTTCGGCACTTACATGGCACACAATATTTTGAACAGCAGGTGCTTAGAGGCAATCTCATGCAACAAGGATCACGATATCTGCGGAAAATGGCTGCTCAGATGCGTAATCGTGAAGTGACGGTTCTCCATCACGCGCTGCCGTATAAGCTCAACAGGATCATCATTGATGAGGGACTGTCTCCCACTGCGCTCATCATCATAGACACTTTGACGACTTTCGGAAAATGGCCTACACCATCAACGCGCCATCTGCTTACTCACGATGTTCGGCCCATAGACCTGACAGAGCTGACGATTGAATTGGCGAAATGCTTTGTGCATTCAAGAACTTTATCACCGACCGAACCTCGTAGGTGGCGGGAGAAGGAATAATAGCTTCAATTTCGGACAACTGTTACTACGCTACAGGCACTAAGGGGGACCTATCCGGCTAGCATATGATGGATACGTCATAGACCTCTGTTACGCATGCGCAATTGACACAGCGAATTACGTATACTATAAAGGGTAAAACATCGGGAAACTTTCTGTATGTGCCTTGTACTTCTTAATTATGTCATGAAATGAAATAATGGTGTTAGTACGCAATAAGATACTATAATAAGAAAGAGTTTTTAATAGTATACAAAATTATATACGTTTGTGTATAAGAAAATTATCTACACTAAAGCATGAACGATGATATTCATTATCCATCTCTGCTGAAGCACCTCAAATAGATTTGATATTATGATGATATTGAAGAGGAGATAAATAATTTCCTACCTTTTATATTAACTGTAATATTCGAATTTTGTAATTTTAGACAATTTTTATGAAGTACTTAAAATTAATTTAAAATATGTACTTAGAGTATTAGTAAATTTTACAAAATATACGGTAAACACCGTGTGATCTATGATTATAAAAGGAAGTTTTGCAGAGAATCTCTTATATTTCGACTATTTTCGTTGAACAACACAAATACGGCTCAATATTATTGCCATTAAATTTCACGAAAATTGCTTGTTTTTTAAATAAGTTTCCCTGGATTATTAACTACAGAATTTTGTTAGTGAAAAAACATTGATTTGTGTGCATGTGCAGTAAAAAGTTATTTTTGTTAAATGATCGTATTCAGTTAAATTGGATGTTGTCAATACAAATTTCAGTTTTTTCTTACGCGCACGCACTTTGTCAATATTCTATAAGTTTCACTTCTATTTATTGCTAGTTCTGGGTAATATAATTTTAAAAAAACATCTCTAAAATATTTGTAACATTTTAAATTAAGCTTGTCTTTATCATCTTGAACTCTACTTTTACGAAAATTGATACACATTTTAAATAGTTCACAGAATTTGTGGAAATGAAGAATCCTCTTGCTGAATTTTTATGATTTAGAGTTTTTGATAAAGACTTTGTGTTTCATTTCTCAGGCCCTTTAGGAGGAAACTGGGCATCAAAATTAAGTAAGGCGATTGGTGTTCGCCGTAGAAAGTGATACCAGCTTCTCGGGAATGTACCAGGTCTACAACGGTTAATGATCAATCCACAGCTCACATTACATTATAGAAATAAAAAGAATTATTAATAATTAAAGGAAGTAGATACTGTGTGCAGCTTACTTTATTTTTACACTCTTTAACAAAACAAAACAAAAAAGACCCACGAAACGGGAAGGAATAGTGGATAGGTGGATGTGAAAAATGTATATAAAAAAACAAGTAAAATTTCCGAACTAATGAATAATTATTTCAGGAGGAAGTCAACAGGTCATTGATCCCCCTGTGACCTGTATGCAATGTGTCAATCGGTGCAGCATAGACTTTTAAAATTCATGGATGGTGTCCTGCGGAATTTCGAGCGAAAATGTTTCCAACTCTTGAGCTATAAGTTGTCAACATTCCGGGAGGATTGTAATTGGCTGCCCATAACGTACTAAATGTGCTCTATGGGAGAGATATCAGATGACCGAGCTGGCCAAGGAAATTTTGGGCAAGCTTGAAAACAATTAATAGCAACGAGTGCTGCTTGCGGATGGGCATTATCGTAAGAAAAAGTACTCTTTCGGTGTAGCAAAATGAATGGTAACGCAATCAGTCGCAGGATGTCGTCACGTACCACTGTGCTGTCAGTGTATCATAAATGACTATCAAGTGGAGGTCTGTCAACGAAGAATGTAACCTCGGACCATAACACACTATAGTGGACCTGTGTGGCAAGTAAATGTCAAGGTATAATCCCCACATTGGCTTTGACGGCTCCAGACACGTCTGTGATTGTCTTCAGGACACAGAGAGACAAGGGATTCATCACAAAAACTAGACGTACCACAATCATCACAATTTCAACGAGCCCCGCAGCGCTGGAATTGGATAATGGTGTACAAACGCAAAAGTAAGTAGCGTAGTGGTGGGCGCGAGCTTAAATTCAGCTCTTTCAGTCGTTTGTGGTGGATTATATTGGACACATGTTCGAGGCACATGGTGGTTAGTTAATAACAACGAAACCGGTGCTATGGCAGCTGCTCAGACAATCGCTTTGTCTTTCCACTCTGGTGTAGCTACCATTTCTTTCACTGATACTGCCGTTGTTGATCCACTTTACCCAGCATTATCTAATAGCCACATCACTTCGACTTAGAATATGAGCAATTCTTCTATTAGCCTCCTTCAATCCGATCGAGCGATCTCTTTCAAACTCTGATTTTCACTCGCTAAGTGTACGAATTCTTAGGCGAGACATCATTAAAGCCGATGCAAGATATCGTAGTCAAAATTCAACAGAAATTTTGAAAGTAGAATTGGTCCTTTATGCACCTGCTTAATGAGTAGATCCGATGCGCTGGAACTTCCATCATTGAACACCAAATTTTAATCATTCGCATGTTCAGTCTGAATACCTTTCCATGCGAAATTTCATTACTATCGGGCTACTCCTTTTTGGTTCGCGAAGGGTATGTTTTATTTTTGTTATACAGTGTTTATATGTTTCTTTATAATCTGACCTTTTTTTGTAAATAAGCTTTTCAGAGAATTTTTCTTTTAAAAAAGATATCCTTTAACAAAAACACACACAAGTAGTATAAAAAAAATTTAAGTCAATTCCTACTTAGATCAACAAAAAAAAATTTATTTTAGGTACTGTTCACTAAATAGTTACAATAAATATAATTATGTATATACATATGACAGAATCACAACATTAAATGATAATTAATTTTTATTAGTTATCATTGAAGTATCGTATTGTATAAAATTTCAGTTCAACTGATTGCTCTAAAACGTGATAAAAAACCTTTTCAAGTTTTGACACAAGTCGCCAAAAGGGTTGATAAAAAGGATGCCAACGTGGCTGCATTTTCAATTCTTTAAATAATTAGTTTTAATCAATTAACTTTTATTAATTATAATTAAATTACTGTACTGTCATCCAAAATAACCATGTATATAAAATTTCAGCTCAATCGAGCAATTTAAAATGTATTTTATTAACGATTGAAAATTCCACCAAGATAAAAAAATAAATATATAGAGAGTGTGAGCTATATATATAATAGTAGGAATTAAATAAAAATAATAAGTTGTTGTTCCATTACATTTTTGTATTCTCTCGTACATGTATATATTTCACTATTTCGTTTCACTACCTTATAAAGTTAAATGAATTGGAAATCTTAAATTACTTATAGGAAAAAATTCAAATTAACGTAAAATATAGTTAATTCTTATTTAAATGTCATTTCATTACCACAATCAATTAACTACAGATATCTCTCAGTTAAGTAATTAATCTTCCTTTAAGCGGAATTGTCTTGATTCGTAATGGAATTATTATTCAGGACGAGATTATTATCTTATAGAGAGAGAAGTGTATACATATATCTCGCGAAATAAATGTTACTTTCTAATCAGTTTCCATTTTAAATTCCAATTATAAGCTGCTGAGATTACAAATGGATTTGAAAAGGTGTAGGTGTTAGATAAATATAATAGATCTAATCTTCCTCAAATGATTAATTTATAAATTTCAAAAGCGTACTCAATAAAGAATAAAATATTTCCTGGCTTTGGATCTTATCATAATAGAAATTCACGATATTGTATTGGTATATTCTCTATTGTGATATTGAAATATTATATATATATAATGCATACGTTTTCTTTTTTTATAGTAGTCATTTAGTTACTTCTGAAACTGTTAAAAAATTTTTAGATATAACCTCTGATCATTGTATTCTGAAGCAATTGCACTTTTTGATATTTCATTTGTGCAAACAAAATTTCATTCAAGCATTTTTATTTTTATTATTATAATTTTAAATGAAAGGAATGTACTCAGTTGACATAAGAAAAGCTTAGTATTTCAAAACAAATATTTATAAAAGAAAACATATTATAATAGCTGTAATAGCTCAATATTAGATTAAAATAGTCTAAGGAATATTAATTAAAAATAATTTAATGTAAGTTATTTCTATTTATATTCAAATCGTAAAATTAATAAATTAAGATTTAATTTCAAGTTAAGTAATACGGATTTCTAAATAAATGCTTGAGCGAAATTATGACTGAAAATTTAATATAAAAAATATATATAGGAGCTTTGTGTGTGTGTGTGTGTGAATGTTTCTTAATACATAAATTTAAAATTATATGAAACTGTGTTAAATACATCGAAAAAATTAGAGTTTACTTTTATCTTAGTACTAACATAATCGTAACCTACCGAAATTTGACCCTATGTGGTTTGCCCGTTAGCTGAAAAGGCGCTGATATTTGCTTCTTTTTATCTTTCATTTGCATGCATCTTTAATTCTTTTGGTGAGATTATTATTGCTTCTATTTTTAAGAGATGCAGTTTGTCCTTGATACTGAAAAGCTTCTCATCAGAGATTTTCTTTGTATTAAAGGCTGAAATTTTCTTTTGAAGTCAGGAATTTAGATTCTTGAAAACTTTTGATGCAGAACGGGAAACGGCAAAACAATGTGCAACTTGTTTCATGAGAGGAAATGAAAAACTGAAAGATAAACCAGAAAAAGCCGATATTTTTCTGAGTGTGCGTATGCGTGCGTGCTTGCGTACATGTGTATCAATGTATCAAAATTCCACATGGATGAAACAAATGGTATCAAAGGTTTGTTTGTTTTTTTCGGAGAACGAAAATAGAATATTTTTTTCGTAATATCTGTGAAAGTGACTCTCATCTTGGTCATAATATTTCTTTAAAAATCTTGAATTATTAAGCTACGGTAGAATTTGTTCTATTACCTACACTGCTGGTGACAAAAAATGCAACACAAAAAAGGATCAGAGATATCACAAACCTCACAACCGTTTGTAAAATACACTGGTCAAAACAATTAAAAGATATTGTAAGTTTTATATCAAATAAAGATATAAGCAAAAATGTTTTTGCCGAAAATGGAAGAAGAGAATCACAAATGCAAATTTTTCTGATTTTCAAACTGTGGAATATGCTAATTTTGAGTTAGACGTCAAAAACGTCACTTCAGCGGCAGCGAATGAAATTTGACTTTCGACTGAAATGAAGACAAGAATGATTGGCATTCAATGACTGCTTTGTTTCTATGAGTGCGATGTCTCAGCGAAGTCATTTAACTGATTCAGAAGCTTGCAGAGTTGTTGGTGATTAGAAGGGGGCAAACTCAAGCCGAAGTAGCTAAAGCCATTGGAGTGTCACAAAGTGTGATTTCCAGGATCTGGAACCGTTTTTTGGAGACTGAAAGTGCAGGCCGAAGACCAGGACAAGGTCGTAGACGGGAAACAACGCCCAATGAAGATCGTTTTTTTAGTGTTAACGGCTCGGAGACACCGAAATATGAACGCTATTCATCTCAAACAACACCTTCGCTCGGCTACTAGCACCTAGGTTTCAACTTAGACTGTGTGACATCGGCTCCAAGATGTAGGTATGTATGCTCGACGAACGGTGATATGTCTTAGACTAACATCAAGGCATCCTCGCGACCGCAGGGAGTGAGCAACAGAGCATGTGAACTGGAGGAGAAATGAATGGAGCAATGTTCCTTTTTCTTTCGAGTCCCGTTTTTCGGTTAATCCGGATAATAGGCGTATTTTCATCTGGAGGGACCGTGGCAGTCGGAATAATCCTGCGTTCGTGCACGAAAATGTCAGATTTGGCGGTGGGGGAGTGTTGGTGTATGGTGGCATCTCCATTGACGGGCGCACACACACAGACCTCTACATCATTCGAAATGAACCTCTGACTGCTCGCCGATATAGGGATGAGATCCTCAGACCTATTGTAATCCCTTACGCTGCAGCAATCGGAGATGACTTCATTTTAATGGATGATAACTGCAGGCCACATCGTGCTAACCTGGTGAAGGATTTCTTTTCGAGGAAGGAATCGTACGAATGGAATGGCCAGCGTGTTCTCCAGACATGAATCCAATAGAGCACGTTTGGGACGCTCTAGGAAGACGAGTTGCTGGCCGCCGACCATCCCCACAAACTCTCCAAGAACTGGAAAGAGCTCTTCTGGAAGAGTGGGACAGAATATCCCAACTCGTGATTAATAGCCTCATTGACTCCATGCCTCAAAGGTGCTCGACGTTGCTGGTCGTCCGTAGAAACCATACCCCTACCTCCAAATGATTTCCTTTGAAGAAAACCCCTTTTTTATTCTTTTTTCTCATATGCATAAATTGTGTGTTTTTTTTCCTTTTCTACACAAATGCGCAATAAAATGCATTTTTTTCTGCCAAACATGTGTAATTTTTTCTCATATAACCTACTACTACGTCAGTCGACCACGTATCAATCAGCTAAAAAGTTTCCCAGCCACAAGATCCACCTAAAACCGCAATATCCTTTAATTATTTTGAGCAGTGTATGTATGCACATATGAGAGAAATTCTTTTAAGATGTATGAAACAGTCTTCATAGTATGTAGAGTGTATGTATCAAAAGCTAGGTTTTATGTGTTACGCAATTATAAAATAGTGCGAAAATTTTGCTCAATCATAGAAAGAGAATTAAATTTCTAAAAGTTGTATTACTTCTGTAACTTATTAGTTACATTTTTCTCTTTAACTTATATTTATTTTTTTCTAATTATTTTTTCTTTATTTTTTTTTACAATTCCTATCACAATGACAAAAATACACACACCTTCTAAAAAAATTTTAAAATTTTGAAATTTGCATTTGAATACATGTTAGTAATGAAATATACAAGTTTTTTAATTACGTGGTTTACACGTGGTTAGAATGCTAGTATAAGTAAGGTGTAAAATTGCTCTTCACGATGAATGAAGTAAGGTAGGGAAAATGACAGATTTTTCACCATTTGAAAAAGAGTTTATTATTTTTTGCAGTTTGCTGGGACTCAATTTTGAAGACAGCAAATCTCGTTAGATTCTCAAAAGCGGCCATATCAAAGGTTTTCAAAAGTTAGAATCAGAACTCATAGTCCTTCTCTAGCAGACGTAACTGCGGTTCAAGTACAGTTTCTAAGATAGTGATGGGCGGCGTCTCCGTCGAATTGTACGACAGAACAAGAACTCTACTGTTCTTAAACTGACATAAAACGTCAGCCAAGGGGCTTTTCCCTACAAATTTCCGCTTGAACCATTCACAAAGAATTGCAGTGGATAGAAATCAACAGTCGAGGTCCTGCAAGAAATCCACTCATTTCTGCCCGAAATGTAAAAATTCGTTTACAGTTGAGCACTAGTTTTTTCTTTAAAAAAGTGTACCTAAAAGTAAAAAAATAATCATGCTTTGAAGAAAAAGTGAAAAAACTAAACCTTTGTAAACATTTGTATATTTTTATCAGTTACTATTCATATTTTAAGGTTATTTTATCAACGAACATATAAGTGTAAAATATCTTTAGACTTAAAAAAATATGCACTATTTTTTAAGACTAAAATTGAAAAACCGATTTTTTGAATGTGTATTATGTCCTGGTTCCCTTGAAGCTTTGAGTGAAGAAATTTATTGTTTTATACATCGCAGTCTGAAGCAACATGGATGATCATTGAAGACAATTCTCATAATTTCGATTGATGTTTAAATGACTAGGACAGCGCTTAACCTGGCAGTTAATCTTCGCGAAACTTTACGCTAACGAAAGGATTTTGAAACTCTAGATATTTAATATACACGACTATTCTCCCTCCTCTCTACTACTCTCTATTGCAAGGATGGGCCTTATGGGAATCGCGATCAATTGCTAGACCACCAAAGTACTTTGGGGTTACCGCCTTTGCTAAGACATAAAGGTGCGCATACCAAAAGAAATAAATTTATGGGACACCGACGCCAGAGGGATTGAATTGCGACTGTGTTTTCTTGGGCAAATGATTCTATAAATGCGTAGATGATACATACACCTTCATTAGAGGCACTTGATGACGCTTAGCATGCTCAGGGCCTTCATAAGGTAAAGAAGTGATCCCTGGGATACCAGCCGTATAAATGATTTTATCCTACGCACCGACTGATGGGGAGAATAAATGTGATGATCACTTTCTGAGATCCCCACCAATGGGGATACCCGTTCTACACTATCCACGTGACCTGTGTCTGTAGGGAGGAACGAAGAACTACTAAAGTCATTCATACTAAAATCTGCTTAAGATATTAGTTTAAACACAATACAACAACAAGAATAATATAAGAAGTATGATCCAGAACGAGAAGGCGCAACACGTATTACCAATCGATAGCGTAACTAACCACTGAATCTAACTTTATAGATTAAATACTATCTCAATAGTAAATGCTTTGTACTTAAAGTTTAATTCATTATGCTTACCGCTATATCCTAGATAAACAGCTATGGTCCTTATAACTTCTGTTCTGACTTTAATCCGGCTATACTCCGTTGGGCTTGGACCCCCTTTTGGTTATACTGCACCGGCACTGTTAAGTTAATTTCCAGGATTAAGATTCCTCTTCTAGACATATCTCATATCACCTTACGACTACTTTTCTACTTAGCAAACACACATAGTGACTCCACTTGGCGACCCCGCAAATGCTAAACTTCCTATATATATATATATATATATATATATATATATATATATATATATATATATATATAAGATTCCTAACTTATATATATACGTTCTTCTTCTTGAGTTGGTTGGAAAGAATTGCCATTCTGTCCCCAAAGAAATACCAAGAAGACAGTTAATTGAAATCGCAATGAAAGTCCCGTCACAACTTCTTCACGTGATAGCACAGGATTGGCTTTTGAGGCATCATACCACAGCCCGCGTTTCCACAAGATTGGATTCTCGTGTTGATGTTATGTCCCACGATGATTCAGGGCTTGGCAGCGAATGACTTAAGTACATACGTCCGTGTCAGATTCAGCGGTTCACGTTTGTTTTCTGCACGCTGCCTTGAACATGTCTACGCTATGGTCTTGTAATAATCTAGCTTTTTTTAAAAGAGGGATGCAATGTCGAAAAAAAGTGTTGAGAAGAAATGAAATCAAACAATTTTAATACAGAATGGCCCCACCTACACCACTGGATGGATCGCAACACTTGAAAAACATTAAAAGTAGCCTAAAATCTGGAAAATTCCACCCATCTGTATTCTAGTGCCATAAGCACTAAAACAACACCAGACACGTTCGCGATTAAAACCACTCTTCTTCTACAGCTATAATTTTAAGGTAAGCAATGGAGATGAGAAAAGTTAATTTGAATAGGGTAATATATCCATTGTTACTTTGTGACGGACTCACACGTCTTTTCAGTAGCATGTCCTTTCGGGTTCTTTGGGGCCAGAATGAATGGCAACTATCCAACCAACCCAAGAAGTAAAGCGTAAAGGAAAGATGCACGTTAGGAAGCTTTTAAATAACAGAAGTTTCGAGTAAGCTGGTGGCAATTTGGGGAATGTTATGATAGTCCGTATTTCAAGTGTAAAGAGGTTTTGAAATGTTAAGTGACAGTCAACAGAAGTTACCCATGTCAGAGAGCCCTTAGGTCAAGGTGCATACCATTGAACGCCAGTGAACCGCAACTTCAACTAGGATCAGATTGATAAATTACTTCGTTCGACATTAAGGTAGGAGTGATTATTCAAATATTCAGATCTGTGATAGCATTGGAATTTAGCTTAGGCGAGTTAGTTATTGGTAGTGGTCCGAGTTACGTTATTTCGGTGTTAGACATTGTGTGTTTAGCCACCGTAGATTCTCTCACATATCATATAATTATCTAATCTGTTAAAGGTTTAAGTTAAGATCTTAATAAAGTCATTTTAAGATCATGGCAGCTTCTAGTTCTTCATTTATTCCTACACCTCTAGCTCACGCTGATACTCTAGGAGAAGAGCACCCGAGGGGGGCGTCCTTACAAGTTATAATTAAACGACTTTACACGGTACTGTTTTCTTCGGCTAGTACGCATATTTGAGAGAAAGCTAGTTGATAATTAGAGATTGATACGATTGGTTGTTATAGGAAGATGGTTATATTGTAACAGAAATTTTTTTGATCTACACTTTTTTACAGACTGAGAGGCAGCAGTTATATTTTTCTGTAGATTTCCTTTTAATTAGTCCCTTGCGTACCACACTGTGCTTTCTATTATCCCCAGAGATTTCGGATTTCTGGGGATACTGACCTTGCGACGCACATTTCCCCCCTTTTGACGCTGACTAAGATGCGTGCCCGTTCGTGTTTCGTTTTGCTTTCTAAAGTCTGTATAACTATTTCTGTGGCTTATTTTACTTTTTCTTGTCAATAGGGCATCGTCGTTGGATTTCAAAGAAAGTGATACTGAATGATAGTATTTGCCAGAAATCCATGAATACAACAGTGAATTTGATATGGATTTATGTATTTGTGATGAAGAAGATGAAAAAAATGGTTCAAAATGACAGTATATTTATGCAACGTTTATAAAAAAGGTTTTTGTCAAAAGTAACAATTTCTGCAATTTCACAAAGGTTTGTAATTTTAATTCTAACTTTCCTATTTTTTTCAAATTTTTCTAACCCAGACATTTTGTAAAGGAACTTTTGTAAATTTGTACTATCCCAATAAAAGGAAGTATACCAGATAATATTTCCTATGTTGAATACGCTGATTGTATGCCTAAATAAACCGTACATCAACTTTGAGGTTACAATAGGATTTTGGACTATACATAACATGTATCCTCTAGTGGTTTCATGGTACGCAAGGGGTTAAAGAGAATCTTAAAAAAAGTTGGATTAAGATCTTTTTTTTGTATTTGTAATATTTGAAGAAATATTAACTAAAGAATTTTTTTTAAAGGTTAATTAATTTTAAACGTGAAAATTTGAAGTTTTCTACGTTTTCGGCAAAATACCTAGTGATATTAAAACTAGGCGGGAAAAAACTCCACTAAGGAATACTGACCTGAGTAAAAAAAAATGCTAGTAGCAAAATTCACAAGATGAAAATAGATTCGAATCTTTCTTTATGTCGAAATTTAATTAAAAGGAAATAAAGTAATAATGTTGATTAAAAAGGATTTCGACTTGACTGTTAGCATCTATGACCAGTGAACCAGACACATAAGTCATCATAACAGAAAAGAAACAGAAGGAAAAAAAGAGGAATCTGTATTCTAAAGATAAGATACCAAGCTTTTGAAATATCGGGTAACATTCATGTCTTGAAACAAAGAAACGTATCATTACAGATAAATGAAAGCAATATTAATCTCTTGTATTATTAAAAACTACATAAAATATTACAGTAAATATATTTTCAATGAAAAAATTGCTGTATAAGATATATCTAAAATTTATTGTATTCAATTTAGTAAATTACTTCTAGGCTCCAATCATTTCATTTTAATGGTTTTGATATTTGTGTTTTTCTCTTTCCCATTTCATAGTTAATTCCTTTTAAAGGATATATGCAAACACTATTCGAAAGTTATGCCCTTTTAATTAGTTTTATTCTTTTTGTACATGTAACATTGGAGGAATTTTTACGATTATCTCTTGTAATTAATTGAATGTAACTAATATATAAAGAAAAAATTCATAATTATATAATTCAAGGATTAATTGAAAAAGACTGTAACATAGTAAAATTCGACAATTAAAATTTATTTACTTAAGAACTCCTAAATGAAAGTAAACGGTCCTCTATCGTACATTAAGATTTCTAAAGAGTAACAAGGAGGGATATGTTCACTTAAAGTTCTGTCTGCTAGCATATGGGTTACGAGCAACCATCATTCTATCACCTGGTTTGTCATAATGATGAGCGACCAAGATGACCTTTTTTCATGCTGCGCTGAAACTACGTGTTTATTGGTCAAAAAAGCGATAAGAGGGCAGAAGCAGTACCCGTAGAAGTAATAAATTCGCAAAGTTCCGTATTTTAGGGAAAGTTTGCGAGCTGATAGACAGTTAGTTTCCTATCGGTTATTGAATGATGAAGAAAGTGAATCTGATTGGCTGCTCAGTAAGTTCTACTAGTTCATCATTAAGTGGGAGGTGTGATGTCCAGAATGGGGTTTGAGCAAAAAGTCACCTTCCCAAAGTGCTTTCCCAATAAGTCACCCTCCCAAACACTAATCGTGCCCCATTGATCTTCATTTCAGAGCTTTGAATTGAGCGATTATTTTGAGTACGGTACTGACTTGACGAGCTACTAAGTAATTTTTAAAAGGGAAAAATTATATAATAAAAATTATTGCATGAGTAAATAAATTAAGGAGGACTGCACGAGTCAAGAAAGAACATTCACTCTTTTTCCCTGTTGTATTTCGAAAGATGAACCCCCACGTGATATGACTCAGGTGGAGAGAAACAACCGATTGACCCGCGCGAAAACTCAGACTTACGTTAAAAGCGAAATAAACCAAACAACTATTCTATAAACAGCTGACTTGTACTCACTCCTCAATGAGAACGTGTAATTATATAAAATAATTTAAGAATAATAAAAATTTACATTGTAAAAAATATTCGTTACTTAATTTTATTCTAACTTTCACTTAATTCAATTTTCTTCTTTGCTTAAAATTATAGTTACGATATTAATCCTTCATTAATAAAACAAATTACTCCATATATATATAGTATATATATTATATATATATTAATAAAATATATATATATATATATATATATATATATATATATATGTCAGGTTTGAAAAGTTTAGGTTCAAAATTAAGGAAGTAATAAATGAAAATAGAGCGAACTCTTTACCATCGCGTAAGGATTTGTGAGTAAATAAGCCTGTTAAAAGGTGCAACGAGCGCTGACGAAGGCGAACGCATACTAGAAAAGACTTGGCTGGTGTCTCCTCACTGAGAGGTTGTTTTTTATACCACCCGATTGCGCGGCAAAAGGTCCGCCATGTTAGATTATATATGATGAAAGCGTAATAAAGGAATATTGTGAAGATGATGCCCTCCTCATTTTACCAGTAGGCCTGGGGCCTGTCATATATATATATATATATATATATATATATATATATATAAGAACAGCCATACAATGCTTTAGATGTGTAAATTTGCATTGACACATTAAGCTGATTATTTTAAAGAGGCATTGAAAACTTAACCAAATAAATAACTTGACATAACTATGAACTAAAACTGCTTACATAATTTACAAATGACATGACTTTTAAATGTATGCTAAAAGATTCTAGAGCTTTAACAAAAGTATGGATATCCCCGGTTATCAAAAATGGTCAATGTTTCTAAATCCAAAGAGAAAGAAAGATATTTATCTATTTTATAGTTATATAATAGTTATTGTTGTCCCCCTTATGTTTAAAATTTTCTGTGTTATTTAGTAGGTGTATTTACTTAGACGCGAAAACTGGCAATTTAATGAAGTAGTTTTGGAATTCAAGAGAGGGAAAACTACACCATATTAGAGCATAAACAGCGTTTGATAAGTACGGTAAAATTTTACTGTTATGCGTCTTCAAGATAGTTACTGTTATGCGTATATTTAAGAGAATGTCGATTTATTTTCCTTTAAATATGCTCATTGATGTATGTGTGCGTATATTTTGGGGATATAAAAATAAATTAAGAAAATTTTTTTCAAAGTGAAAACACACAAGTTCCGTGTCCTAATTTTATCTCATATATTTGCTCCATTTTAGTTTAATCTGATTCATGAATATTGCTACAACGAATTGTTCTATTTTTTTTCAAAACGACCTTATAAAGCAATTTTAGAAATAACAAAATAGGTATATTTATTTTTTCTTAAACGTTTAAAATACAAAATAGCACATATATGGATATGAAAAAAAAATGTACCGCCTAGTAAAACAGTACGAAAATTTTCTCGAATATTTGAAAATTATGATTCTCACTCGTGTTGAGGACAAATAGCTCTCTCGTTGGTTTTGAGGGTGACATTGCGAAATACTTACACATTTTAAGGTATCCAGCTATCCTAAAATCATGACTATTTTACAAATTGACAATTTTTTATGATTTTATTTTATAGACATCTTATTAGCTTTAGAAAAATACCAAGTTTTTTATTTTCCATTCACTAGAACAAAAATTACAAGTGTTTTAGTAAAAGCAGATGCCATAACTTTACATAAGATGTCAAACTTTAAACTGCGTTTTACTCGAAATGTGTTTTCTCTAAAAACTCAAACGGGGGCAGCGATTGCTCAAAAAGTTTTAAAAATAATTTGCTGAATTTTTATGAATATTCTATATAACAGTAGAAATGTTTTAACGTTCAGATTTATAAATCACTGTTTTATTACAAAATTTACAGTTCTTTATGTGAATATAAACACTGCTTTTTTAATCAATTTAATGTAATAAGTAAGATAAAGTGCTCTAGTGTTTGTAAAAATTAAAGTATTTCTTATCCTTAAGGTAATTTAAAATAGGAATAGCAAAGTAATACATCAAAATTGAAAATTTGAGAATTTGTTCATTTACTATTTGTACGAAGCGGGCTCCATTTATGTAATTTTTTGTCAATTTTTACCCATTTTATTAGTCTTTTTTTCTTATCATGTACTTAATGAATCTAAACACCACAAAAAAAATCTCCGTATTTCCGTTTTTTTAAAAAAAAAGTTGTCGCAAATAGTCTGATACCTTAAAACTACATTAGTTTGGCAATCATAATCACGGGTTTCAAAGCCAAAAATGCTCCAATTTATAAACGAATCAGTGTTGAAGTTCTATCAAAACATTTCAGCGGGCAATACTTGGGGCCACTGAAAGTTTCAAAAAAAAACAACCTAAAAGAATTCACTTGTCATATTGCAGAAGTTAAAAATTGAAACGCCCTTACAGTGTTGTCTTGGTTATTCATCCATGCTCTAAGACACAAGAACAAAGTGGTCAGTTAGTAAATGTTAACGTCGCACTACAAAACAGTATGGGAGCTATTGACCTCAAGTACGCCACCTTTGGAAACTATCACGCCATGTCAGATAGGTATTTTGAGCTTCCACACTCTTACCCTCTATACCAGGAGTGGACAGTCTTTTCCAAGGTACGGGCTATTTCTAAGTTTTTCTAGGTGCTGCGGTCCTCTTAGTGTAAGTGGCAAGCACAAGAGGAGAGAGGGGGTCACGGGTCCGGACCCTCCTCCATAGCTATTTATTTTCTTCCAATTGATTATAATTTCATGTATATAGTACGTAAAATTTAATTAAATATTTGTTATTTATAGCTTTTTTATCAATTAATGCTAATTATTATTTAGTAGTACATTTTCCCCCCATAATCGGCAAAATGAAAATATAAATGTTTGGCTGCGTTTTGGAGTGAGTATAATACGAGATTGTTAGTCTTTCACCCCACACACCACCTTAAAAATTCTTGTGTGCTCCATTGACCTGTGTCGTAGGTGTGGTGAGGCAAGAAAAAGGTCTACAATGTTTATTATACCTAAATAATAAATACGGGATACGTACTTACCTAAAGAACTTAAATAAAACGAACTAACACTTTTAAAACCACGTTTAAAGCCAAAACGGAAGATACAATTATAATAATAATAATAGCCATAAATATTATAATATCATTTGATGCATTTATTATCAAGCAAATTCAGATAAATTAAAAAATAAAACATTTTCATCGTAAGCTAATTTTCGTTGTTATAGTCAGAAGACTTAGTCTGCATAATGTCAGCCAATCTTGAATATGTCCGTACATAATAACTAACTACTCCCATCGTCAGGCAGTCACCCGAAAATGTCTTGATGGTCTGTCTCCCTGTCGATCGCGATCGACGTAATGCTTATCCTGGCTCTATACCATGGGCCCTCAGTAGTACTAGAATGACTAATGAAATGTCAGCTAAAAGTTAATGGCCATAGACACTAGGTTTCCATGGCCTCATCAAAGGATTCAGTTTTATCTCATACTAACTAACGTGTAGCTCATCGTGTAATGTTCATTAAAATAAAATATGTTATGTTTGTTATTACTAGGTAACATACCATATGGGATACCATAACTGAATTCTTTAAATTCAAACGTATCTGTTGTAGAATGGTTATGATCAACAAACACACACACATGTTTGGATTGCAGAAATACGTTAGATAAACAGAATTGCTTAAAGTTAAAAGTAAATAACAACAAAACTTGTTATAACTTCATTAAAAAATCTACTATTTTTTCTTCTATTTTATTCTGCTAAGTTTATGAACTTTTGAAATAAAATTGTCTTTCTTTTAAGGCGTTTATAGTATTCAGAATAAAATATATGCATGTGGAAAAATAGAGTTTAGTATTTTTGAATTTTAAGTACAAATTTCGATATTTTTGCTTAAAAATACTCTTTTTCAGATTTTGTTGTACTTTTTTTAGACTTCTAGTTTTTTCCGTGGATTTCGTAAATTCATATTATTCTATTTTTCTAAAAAATAACTTTTCAGTGAATTTACAAAATAGTTTGATAAATTTAGAAACTTTCTCATTTTAAATTACTGGTTAGAAAATAGAGAATTGCTTACTAAAAATATGAAATATAATACCAAAATTTTAATATATTATCCATACAACAGTTCTATAAATGTTTTAATTAATTTGCAAGTTATTATTAATGAATTTTAGTTCTTGAGTTCTATAAAAATGAATGATTGAAATAACCCATTTTATTTATAAAATTGATATTTGGTATAAAATTTATTGCACGCTCCAACATGTCCCCGCTTCAAAAAAGAAACTTCTAGTACGAGAAAATACAAATAAGAGCTTCGATCCTGATAAAATGAAAGTACATTTTCAATCTTTTTCAATATGTTTTCAACTCTAGTCGGAAGAGCAGACTCATAAATCATCAACAAAAAATGCACAACTTCGAGACAGAAAAATACAGATTTATAAGATAAAAAACACAACTGAAACATAGAGAAGATTTATACAGTTAAACGAAAAGTTTAACGTATATATATATATATATATATATACGTTAAACTTTTCGTATATACATATATATATAGCTACATATATATATATATATGTAGATACGGATAAATATTTTAACTTTCTTCCAGAGATAATATTACATAGAACATAATAGAGTTTATTTTTTCGATGGTAAATTTGATGTAAAAATATTTATATTTTTTTATATTGAATATAATGAGCTACTTTCAGCTTTAAAGATATTTTTTACTCAGTGATATTATGTGTGATTTTTTTTTATAATTGTGACTAAAAACAATCTCTTTATATTAATTGGAAGGTATTATTAAAAATTTACATTATAAGTTGTGTGTTAAAAAATATATTATCTCTCTTTTAATAACATTTCTATATTTTGTTTCCAAATTAATCCTAGTTTTATGTTTTTAGTTTGAAAATAGATAAATGAAAAAATAAATTATTATTGTTGTTATTATTTTAGTAATGCACGGAAAATATATTTACCAGTAAAGATTTAGAAAATCGTTGTAAGTATTTGCTTGTAAATACTAGTCACGTTTGAAACTAGCAGAATCATTTAATTATTTCCTGGCAGCCTGTTTTGTTTTTGTTGGTCAATTGTACTGAACGCCTTAAGGTATCCGACTACGTTCGAAACCGTGATTTTGCAAAAGCGTATAAATGGATAAAATTTATGTTATTTAGTGTCATTTAGATTAGAAAATGTATATAAAATTGTTTTAAGAATAGTATTACATTAAAAAATTATTTACTTACAATATTTTGACAAAAATGAACATAGAATGACTAATTTTCAGAATATTTTCCTTTTGTGAAAAGTGCTTCTATTATAATAATATTTTGCCTGTATATAGCTCAGATATATGTACAGAGGCTCAACTAGAATTCTTGAAATGTATAACTTAGTAGTGGGTTTATCCATGTTTTACGACAACAGAGGGGAGAAATTTTAAGAAAAAAACGCAGATAATTTTTTAACTGGTTGTAACTCTGAAAATAATGTGAAGTTTTCAAAACTCATTGTTGAGCCTCTGTACAGAGATCTGAGCTATATACAAGCAAATATTATTATAATCGAAGCATTTTTCTCAAAAGGAGAACATTTTGAAAAAAGGTTATTCTAAGTAAATTTTTTGCCGAAATATTGTATTTAAATAATTATTTTTGTCACAATATCCTTAAAACCATTTTATACATGCATTCCAATCTATGTGACACTAAATATCAGGAAATGTATCATTTATGCTTTTTTTTAAAATCACGGTTCCGAACGTAGTCGGATACCTTAATGTATTAAGAAAATTTATTTACTGTATATATTTTTAAATATTTATTTGTGTTATAAAAGTTTGATTGGTGTATTGGTGTTATAAATGTTTTATTGGTGTGACCTTATTTATATCTTTGTGTATTTCCTCCATTCCTTTTTTATTTATATTTTTATCTTAAATGTATTTATAATTTGTTTTCAGTTATAAAATGGTGTTACCACTAACACAGAAAGCACCATGTTATGCAATGTGGATCATGAGGAGTTTTGCAAAAAAATAAATTCTTTAAAAAATGCTATTCAAAATGATATTTCAATAATTTTTAAGGGTCTTAAGAATTTCTTCACGTTGCGCTTTTATTGAATGTTTTTCATCACGACATTGTTAATATTACTCTACTACCTTAGTGAGGATTACAAATCTTGACCAAATGGGTGCGATAAAACCTTTGTAAGAATTTTTATTTTTCATTGCTTCGTTTTTAAAGTGAGAATTTTTTGAAATTCCAAATTAATTAATGTTATTTCATAATTTCCCTTATTTAAAAATCTTTTTTAGATTGTCACACATCTGTTCTATTTCAGATAGTGAGAATTTCAAACGGAGAATTTATGTTTGCATTTAAGCACTACGTATGGTTTTTCAATTACGATACAAGATTTACTTTCAAAAATTAGTAATTAAGTAAAATGTTGTACAGTATTTTAAATCAGAGTTGAAATTTGTAGCGTTTCCAGTTTAATGATAAATCATAGAAATTCGTATTATAATGTGAATGCAGCTTTATTTACGTATATATAAAAAATTAATTATTTTCTTATTTATATTTAGAATTTTTCTATTTAGATTCATTTTAACGTTTAAGCAATTATTTTACAGCACTTTTTCACTTATACTAAAATATTCCATATAATATTTTTTTAAAAAAATTTCAAATAGAGTGATTGCTTAAATGTAAGAAAAGCAAGTTAAAATTTTAACTTTAATTTTCATACTGCCCTATTTTAAAACCATATTAATTACAAAAAAATCCATATTCATCATCATTTGTAATAAAAGCTGTAGAAAATAGAATATTTCACCATTTTATAAAGTACTATGTAAAAATATTTTACATATATGAATGTTTATTATTTCTTAAAGATTCATGTTTATATAAATTCTTAAAACCTTCGTTTTTAAACCTGAATTTTGAAATAAACTTCTTTTGATATTCATTTGAATATTGAATTTCTAAATGTGGGAATATGAACACTCCCATATTTTTCTCATTTCATGTGAAATGTTCTTTTTGCCTTAATCTTCAGAATGCCTATAAAGATATATAGTGACATAAGTCTTTTCAGACAGAAAAAAATTCTCTATTAAGGGTAGAACACATCTAAAGCTGAAATAAATTTCCTACCTTCGGAGCCATTTTAAAAAAAATAAGAAAAAAAAGAAACATGTTTTCAAAAAATAATAATAATAAAGTAGCACAGACACGACAAATATGACACTAACAGAGGATTTCAAATAACTTTTTTGAGCTTCCAGAGAGAGAAGATCGTTAGATCTTATTTTTAAAAGAAACGAAGAGAACCTAAATTGTCCCTTTTGACATTTGGAATCAACTTTTTGAAACGAAATAAGATACGGAAAAATTGCTTTTCTTTTTAGTGGTTTTTCTTTTTGCTTTCTATTCAGTTTTTTTGTTAAATTTTATCACACATTTCTTGTAAGTCAGTCCTTCTCGAACTTTCAATATAAGCGACCCACTATTCAATCATCATTTCCATCGGGGCGATGGGCCCCTCCTCCATACAATAACAATGTATTGAATTCAATAATACTATACTTTAAAGCTAAATTCGACTTTAACCTCTTATGTGCTCCGACGTATAAAAACGTCTTGCTCAGCCAAATCATTAGTTTTCTGGACGTATATATACGTCTTTCCAAAGTACGATATTTTCTGCGCAGTGTTGCCCATAAAATTATTCCGATGGCTTTGGAATGCTGTAAAAGGACCTTGATAATGTTTGCGAAGAATTTATTTATTTTAGAGGATTTACTTATTTATTTGTTTTCTCCCCCTCAAAAAAACATCAAAATACGCTCGTCTACGTGGTAAACTGTCGTATTGGGGAGTGAATCGCATATCTTTTTATCGGCCAGGAATTAATTATAAACCGTACATATTATCAAGATAAGTGTTAATACAAGCCCATGGGTTCACTGATAATTATGAAACACTTGTTCTCTTAACTTAGTATTGTTAAATTAATAATAAATTATACATTGTACAGTACTGATACATTTATAAGTGTATTATATCAGTGTAAATGTGTATTCTATATTTTATTACATCAGAAAGAATTTTGTTCGTTTACTTTCAGTAAATTAATAATTTTTAAATAACCTTTTGTTTTCGACTTTTCAATATAGCTCGCGCCCCCCTTGTAGAGTTATCGCGCCCCTCAAGGGGGGTGCGCCCACAGTTTGAGAAACGCTGTTGTAAGTCCATCTGTTGGTACTGCTCTCATGAAATCTTCAGTAAAAATAGTTTTACTCTTTTTAAGGAAAAACCTTTTCTCGACAGAAAATATCCAACTTACATATTCATTATTCACTTGTTTATTCGCCTGTATATTCATGATTCACTTTATATCACTGTTTCTCAAACTAGAAGGGCGAAAGTGTATCGAAAGGTTGAAAACAAAAGATTATTTTTAAAAAATATTAATTTACAGAAAAGAAGCAAAACAAAAAAAAATCTGACATTATAAAATATAAAATACACATTTACATTGATATAATGTAATTATAAATTTCTCAGTGCTGTACAATATAATTCGTAATTACTTTAACAATACTAAGTAAAGTACAAGCTTAATAGCTATCAGTGAACCTATGAGCATGTCATAAAATAATATGCAAAACTTAATGCTTACCTTGATCATTTGTAAGGATTATAATGAAAGAGTCATATTGTGGTCTTACGTCAAAGTATATATTATTCTCTAATTCAATACATTGTTATTGTATGGAGGAGGAGATGAAAATTAAGATTGAAAATTGAGTCGCAAGGATAGAAAGTTTGAGAAGCACTGATTTATATAGTTCTTATATTTAAGGTAAGAATAAATCTGAATTAATTGTATCTAAGTCATTCTGCCATAGAACTCGTGGATGGTTACATTTTAGTCAGTAGCATATTCGAACTTTTATTTTTATTGCAAAAACTATTGCACATTTTACCTGTTTTGAAGTGGATGAAGATAATTATATGGGACTGCTGAAATATTGACCTCATGATGAAACTATGGTTCACACAAAATATGGAAGAATTATTGGTTTCGGTTATTACATAATAGAACTTATGTCTATGACAAAAACACTACATTTGAAAAACAAAAAGTGAATAAATTTGTGTTTCATTTTATAATTGTCATATTTTACAAACCCAATGCACTCTAATGTAAACTATGTGTGTGTTTAGGTGTTATAAAATAATTTTTAAATAAGCTTTTTGTTATAATCCTTTCTACCATTAGAGTCCGGTCGTAATACACCAACATCAGTTCAGTAGTAATAATCATAAAACAGTTTCAGTTGTAAATTGAAGACTATCAAATGCGTGGAAAAATTATACCAAAGAAATATATTCAATATGTTAATAAAATTTAAACTGTTAATCACACAAATAGCATCATTTTGATCATTTTCAGTCGTTAAAAATAATACTAATTTTGTCAACCTGTGATAAAAATTGCGGAAGGGATTAAGAGAAATTCATTTTTTTTAACCTTAACAATATATATAATCAAGCAAATTCTAGTTAACATTTATGAAGCAAGTATTTCCTAATTGGTTCAGAAAAGACTTCAATTTATAAAGGAAACTTAGTATATGAATATCAGTATGCAAATGGCTAGTATGCAAATGGCTAATTGAAAGAAAAAAAATTACAGAAATTTATTTTCTGAACTAAGAGACAATTTTTGTAACGCATTCGAATGAATTTTTAATTAAAATAATTTTCTTTGCATATTTATTAATTTGTTTTATTTATGTGTGCATGCTTGTTTTTTTCCTTAAATCAAATTTATATCACAAAAAAAGTTTAATCCAGCAATCACTTTGTTTATATTTTTTTCTGTGTAAAGTACAGCACTAACTAGTTAGTTAACAACATTTTTGTGTTTTACCTAATTCTTTTATATTTCTTAATAATTAAGGAAGGAAATCTTATTCTTATTTATCTCTTATTTTGCTGTCTTTTAAAAATGAATTAATACATGAACCGCAGTTTTAAGATGGTATGAGTATCAAATACTATGTATGATTCAATAACTATATTTTCCGTATATATGTTTCAATGTTCCAATTAATAACTATCTGCTGTATAACCTTAGTTTGTAACTTCGTAAGAGATTAATATAATAAATATCCAAGTATTTTATATATTTGAGGGGAAAAAAGTTTTCTCTCTCTCTCTCTCTCTCTCTCTACATATATATATATATATATATATATATATATATATATATATATATATATATATATATATATATATATATATATATTTATATATATATTTATTTATTTATATATATATAATGTTAATTGTTTTAAATATCTATCACTTCCAATCTCAATTACACACCAAAAATGTTTAAAGTATATAGCAATGAAATGGCAAAACATAATAACCAGAGTATTTTTTTCAAATAATAGTTCTCAAATGGACTGAAAAATTGATGGAGACATCAAGAACTTTTTATTTGAAATTTAAAAATTAAAGTTATAAAGGTGAGAATGAATAAAAAAACAAAATGAATGAGCCTTTAAATTCTAATAAATATTCCTCTAGGAAAGTATTTTTTCCGAATGTGAAGACGAGAGTCTGTGACAAAGTCAAATCAATATCCTTTTTCAAGTTACTTAAAAAATGCAAATTTAGTTTAAATAAGATTAATTCGCATTAAATCAAATGATTCATTTAAATTAAAAAATTAAAATTATTTTTAAATTAAACCTGTAAAGTTTAATAGTTCCACATAAATTACCAACAGAAATTTTTGAATACTTTTCGCATTTTCCCCCTTTTCAATAAAGTGATTGTATAATATATACGACTGCCTCTCTCTCTCTCTCTATTTTTAATTTTATACGCAGATTGAATTATTTTCTTATGTCGTCAAAAAGCTGCTAGCATCTATAGTAAAATTTTCTATTCCATATCGAATGCCGAAGTATAATAGAAAAGAATGTTTCAAAATATAGGAGGAACAAGAGTTCAGGTGTGTACTCCATCAAAATTAATACAAAGAAAAATGGCGAGTTTTTTTTTACAAATTTTGCCATGCAACTAAGATTTTTATTTATTTATTTATTTATTTTTGGAGGAAACACTAAATAAAATGATGATCCTTATGAGCATTTTTAACTCTTTCATGTTCTGAATTTTTGACAAAAATAATGCACTATAAGGAAATACTTACAAATATTTTATATAGACCTCTCAAAACTATAAATATAAAACAAAAAAGCTCATACATATTAATAATATTAAACACTTTTTCAAATTAAAGGGGTGCAAATTTTTAAAAAATAGGTTGTACATATTTTGTATCACCACGCTTCAAACAGCATGATAGTTCTGGAAGCAGGATTTTTTTCCTCCCTAGGCACAATACTGTTATTCATCCTATATATTAAAACATTTTTCAGTTTTTCCTAATCTGATAATTAGGAATTAAGCTTAGCTTATTTCTTAAAATTAAGCTTAGCAAGCTTAACTTTAGTTTAATCTATAATTTATGTAATGCTAATTTTAATTTTAAATATTCTATATTCTATGCAATATTTTATTTTATCTATTTTTTATTTAGTCAACATGCATAATAAATATATTAGTTGCAGTTATTTTTATCCTGAACATGAGCTACAGCTCATTCAGGACATATGTATGCAGGACAATTTACATAGAAATGCAGGACAAATACATAAAATTTGTATATATTTGCATATATATGAAGGATAATTTGTATAATATTATTGTATGTGTGTTCTATTGTTTAATAAATATCATTATTATTATTTAAAAAATCTAACAAAAAATCTATCTAGCCAAATAAACACGTCCATTATTGCGAAAAAATAAGTGGAATACATTTTGTATTTGTAAAGAAGATGGCATTCAATATCGTGGTGGTACATTTTTTGGACTCTCATATTTTCATACTAACAATGCACATGGGAGGTACTAATTATTGTAATTTTGACTTATTCAGTTACATATGTGGAAGTCCCCCTGGATTCCACCCTGGACACCTAGATTGATCAGAGGCGAAGAACGACCAGACAACATTTTTCCAATAACAAATTATATTTATTCACTTGAATAAATTATCAACCATCTAATTACAAAGATTTATTAAGATGTCTACGTCAATGTGATTGGCTCTTACTATTAAATTAAATCATGAACTATGATACTCTTTTAAAATATTAAACTCAACATCGAACGGTACTACCGGAATAAGAGGACCGAGAGATACACGCAATTTGAATTACTAACATTCATTAACTTCCCATTAACTTTTTTATATATTTACTCTTATGATCCGATAATCTAAATTTAAGTATCCCCTGCTTCTTACTTCCTTAATTTCCAGGTGGATCAAACTTTCCATTTGTAGATCGCTGCCTAATGATCAGCGAGACGCTAATCGCACAATCAACTTGAATCTTCCAAAAGAACTCCGTCAACCTTTCTCTTGGAGTATAACATCTCCTGCTAACTTATAACACTCTCCTTAAATACTTTGACTAATTTGCATATCCCGGTTTCTTTTTTTAGAGCTGGTTGGAAATATACACGAATTTACTATCCCCAAAGACGCCCAAGAGTATTATAGATAAAGTGCCGTACGGATCCGTCACACATAATATATGTACTTACCTGCTTTGTATCAAATATCACAAGGATAATTTTCATTTACACTTAGAAATACACAACACAGTTACTTCCAAAAAATAACACTCAGCAAACTCACAGGTGATCAAAGAATGAATTTCCACATAAACCCATTCCACACAATTAGCTTCTGACATCTATTAGAAACTTGAGTAACTGCTAGGAGTTGTTCTCTGTGGTGATTCAGAGAATGTACCACCCAGGATCAATTTCTGAGGTATTCAAACAAGTGATACGTTTTATTCACCACCACACAATAAACGAATAAGAATTAGTAGTGCAACATACGTACCACAAAGCATGATAGAGTTAAACAAAACAGCAACAAATTTCTCACCCAAAAAATCCATTATCCCCATAATTAAACAAAACCTTTGGGTGGGGGATAGGATTAATTACGTTCCCCCCATTTTTACCATCTATATTAAAATATGGGTTCAGGTTCAGAATGGTCAGAATTGTGACATATAGATAGATAAGCAATCAGTCAAGTTGTTTATGCGCGTCATGACTGTTAATTCTAATCATGTAGCTTATCGAATATGACGTTAAATTTGTAAGAGTTCTCCAGTAGCCGAAGTTTGAAAAGTAAAGTCCTAGCTAAAGTTTTCTCACTTTCATTCAAAAATTTTTCAGAACGACGCGGTGCATTATTGGTAGCTCTCAGTGTTACTCTGATTGCGTCTTTGATAAGATTCAATCAACATAGAAAAAATTTGATTAGTGTTTATTTCTACAAATGAAGAGATAAAATCTACAAAAATAACGAATATCGCTTTAAACGCTGAGTTAAGATGATTATTCCGCTTACTCGATTGACTCCTTACGCCCGAGTAAGTGAGCTTTTATTAAGATCCTACTCTAAAGCAGGGGTATCAGACTCAAAGGCTAACCTGGGCCAAATAACAAGGATTAACTTTAAATGGGCTACAAAACAAACAAATACAACAATATTCATAGAACCGTTGTTTTAGTTCAAATGTGCAATATACTAAACATATAAAAAGAATAAGAAAACTTAATGTTTACATCCTGACATTAAAAGCTCACAGGAATCTTAAATTGAAATTTTTTCAATTTTTTGAAAAAATATATGTTAAAGCCTCGGTATATATTTATAAGTATTTTGGTACCAAAATTGTTTTGATACTGTGAAAACTTCCGAAGTTATTGAAAAATAAGTTGTGAAATTTAAACGAAAACCCTATCTCTTTCTTATTTTTAACATCATTTTTCGCAAAACAAAAAATGTTAGCTTCCGTGCAGGATTTCTCAGAAATTATTCATGATATCAGTTTGAAATTTTATGCACGTGTGTTCCAAATAAAGCT
The DNA here is from genome assembly GCA_019973935.1 of Trichonephila clavipes. Taxonomy (NCBI): domain Eukaryota; kingdom Metazoa; phylum Arthropoda; class Arachnida; order Araneae; family Nephilidae; genus Trichonephila; species Trichonephila clavipes. Next base: position 3,931 of record BMAU01001912.1, on the reverse strand, counting down.
CTTCATAATTTATACTTCGATTTTCAAAAAAAAAAAAAACAATAGAATTTTTTTAATTCAATTTTAATCAATGTTTTTCTTAAAATTTTAAAATTTTCGTTACAATTGCATTTTAAAAAAGGTTTTTTTTCTCTAAATTTCTCAAAAGTTAGTATAAATTCAATAGTGAACATTTTTATACCAAGTAAAAAAAAATTAATGTTATAAATTTTGATCAATTTTGTACTTCAGAATCCTGTGCGGTGTAAAATACTGATTTTCCTTTTTTTCGAAAAATTGTCCAATATTGATTTTTTTATAACTTTTTCAATTTCTCAAATTTTCTGAAAATTTGAGAAATATTTTAAGTACATATGATTATTATGTGGTAAAAATTTCAAATTATTTTTTGTTTTTTGCTAACTCACATTGGTTTGAAAAAGGATGTTTTTTTCGAGTACACGGACACCTGTTTAGGGGTCTGTGAGGCCTTAACATCTCTTCTCTGCAAATATCTCTCCTATTTTGGCTGAAATTTTGTTAACAGTGATTACTTTCCAAACTGACCCAAAGTGAGTGACATTAATACTATTTCTAACAGGAGAATTATTTCCTTTCATAACTGAAAATAACTGCTCGCATTGATAGGTACTTCCAGGCATAGTAATAATTTCATAAGCAGATTGTTGAGTACTTTCAAACTTGGCTGGTAAATATTTGTAAAATTCATACACACCCATTTCAAAGCATTTTGCTTTCAAATTTAGAGAGTTGCTCTGTACATTTGCATATATGTACAGAGTCTATATTCATTGAGAAAATCGAATAAAGCAAACAAAATTTGATTCCCAAGGAACTAAAATCTTTAAACTTTGTTTCAAATTCGGGTTCTAAGATGTGAAATTTTTTCTGCGTATTTTTGATATAATAATGTACATTGGTGTAGCTAGTCATGAATGGGCCATGTATTAATCCCTTGGAGACTTTTTAGGGGCCGTTTACAAATTTGTTTACTTACTCATGTTGGAGTCCCTGTAGCTAGGGTGCCCCGTAATATTGATTTAGCAGTAGATACGAGCCTCATACTGTATCAACTTACTTAATTTGTTCATGTTGCACTTCGGGAATTGCTTTAAATCTTCATTTTTCATTTGTTTTTCACAACAAAGTAACTTACATTTCCATGCTTTTATTGTGTCAGACATGCTTGTAATCGTCTGATCTTTTCCTTCCAAAGATCAATCTAATTCAGTTAAGTGCTTTGTTTTATCAATCATGAAAGGTAAATCTTGCAACTATATTGAATCGGAAAATCAGCTTAAGTTGTGACGGGCTCACGCGTCTTTTCTTTAACATGTCCTTTGGATTATTTGAACCAGTATTAATGGCAACTCTTTTCCAACCAAATCCAAGAAGTGAAGTGTTAATGAAAGATGCAAATTAACAAGCTTTTAAATATCGGAACTTTGAGTAAGCGAAATGGCAATTTGTGGCAGTTGATGGCAAGTTAGAGGAATGTTAATATAGTTTGTGGTTCAAGTTTGGATAAAAATACGTGGCGGTGATTAGAAGTTATAATTTATAAAGTTATAGAGAACCAAGATTCATACCAGAGCACGCAAGTAAAACAAGATTGCCTTAATAATATTAGAGATTGATTCTTCAGACTACAACAAGGTAGGATTGAATATTTATTATTAGAATCAGTGATTGTATTGGAATTGAGGTTAGACTATTCAGTTATTGATAATTGTCCGAGTTAAATTAAGTCGTTATTTAACTAACTATATTATTTACTAATATATATATATTGTGTGTTGCGTAATTTGCCATCGTAGATTATCTCACATTAATTATTATAATTTTAATTTGTTAAAGGTTTAAGTTGAATATCTTAATAAAGTCATATTAAGATAATGATTCCTTCTAGTTCTTTCGTTAATCCTACACCTCTAGCCCACGCTGATACTCCGAGAGGTATTCTCCCAAGGGGGTAATATCACAAAGTCTTGGTTTTTAGTTTTTAAAAACCGAGACATTTCTTCTTTCAAATCCCAGATCTGTTTGAGAATCTTGGAGAAAGATAACCAACTACCAAACACTTACATCATCTGCACAAATCAATAAGCGTAATATAAATTAAGCAATAATTCTATATAAACTATGTGTCTCATTTTTTCCGAGAACAAATATTTTCTGTTACATGTACCAATCCATACTAGAGTTGGAGAACTGAGACCCATATTATTTCACTGATTTACGCAAATCTGTTGTTTTTTAAAAAGCTTAATACTGATAATTATTTAACAGGAAAAATTAGTAATAATGTATATTTTCATCTTTTCGTTCAATAAAAAATACTGTTAGTGGTTTGAGCACTTGGACATTTAATAATCTTTTTTAAAAACATTTTGTTTTTATGTTTTTAAAGTAATTTGGCATTTTTCACCTATTAAAAAAATCTGTAGCCAACCTTTTGACGCATTTTTAGATATCATTTATGTTTAGATACCGTATATAACTATATATTGTGGGATATTCAAAATAAATGTACGCATTTTGTTTAATAACGCCAGAAAAAATATATATAATTTAAAAAACGCTTAGCATTCGTATTTTATTTTGCAACGGTATGTTATTTTTATTATTTATTATTTTTGTGTCGATTTACTCACCGGGCCGCAAACAATTAAAAAGAATTTTATTTTAATTCGTTCTGATTTCATTCTAATGAAATTTTAACTCATTAAAACATCAGGAATAATATCAAAAATTGTTTGAGTTGGACCTATAAATAGTTGAGAAGGAATAAATGTATAAAAAATAAATGAAAAATAGAGTGCAAAGGGAGAAAAAAGTATTTATATTATATTTGAGAAGAAAATAATTAGAAAAACACTAAAACTATTATACAATGATTTGTTTTCCTACCACAAAATTAGTCATACTTATCGAGTTGCAAGCACGCAGAGAATTTTTCGCTATGGGAGGGGTGGTCCACCGTCGGGAAAGGAGTCCGCCGTTCTTGTATTATGCTCCTTTTTTATTTTTTGTCGATTTTCCGAACAAAAAACAGTAAAAACTAATTATTGAGTAAATAACTGACATTAATTTACAGTAAAATTAATCATTAATAAAAAAATATTTAATTAAATTTTTTTACGCACTATATACTTAGAATTATAATCAATCGGAAAAAATCAAAAGGGCTTTAGGGCGGTTCCGGACCCTCTAGGACCCCTCTTTGTGCAAAAAGCACTGCTTCTATCAAATATAAAAGCCTTGATAGTACAATATGGAAAATCTTAGACATTTACTTATGAGGAATGTAAGAATTGCGTAGAAATTACATTTATGCCCTCTCTCTGGTATAATCCTGGATACAAAATACGTAGCAGTGGTCAAAAGAAATAAAAAATAAAATAAATTACGTCATATCATATTTAAAAGTGACAAGAAATAAAATAAGTATGATGCATTTATTCCTAATAAGTGAAGCTTTCCGCATAGTCTGTCAATCTCTCTCCAGCATTTTTAACATTTCATTTATGATAACGAACCGAACTTTGACAAACAATATTCAACTGGTCAAAAGCTTGACGTGGCCACACAGAAAGCAATCATTCCCCTTATAAAAAATCCGGGAATCTCTTATGGCAAACAACCTAGCTTCTGATGACCACTAGTCCCTTGGGGACCGACTCAAGGGGAACGAAAAAACACACCCACGCTCTTCGCAGGGAAAAAGCCGAATCCCCTTCCGGTTGCGATCAAAAGGGAAGAGAGTCATTTGACGACCGATCTCCGGGGGTCACAAACTGCTATAGTGAATTCTCTGCCTCCATTGTGCCCATCAGAAATATTAATCATTAAACTTTCTTTTTTGTCGCTAGAAATGTACCATCTTTTTTCATCAGGTATATAAATATAATTGAACAACAGCAATACGTAG